>JACEVL010000570.1:347500-367500 GCA_020284085.1 Aporrectodea caliginosa
GCTATGCCTGCGTTGCTGGATTAACTAATTCATAGTATTATAGCCCGCCTATTGTTAGATGGGCATAGTTTCAGAAGGGGCAGCTTTGTTGGAGAGGCGCATCACATAGTTGAATTAAACTTATAAGTTGAACTTATAGGTCAAAAACAAATTCAGCCAGAGCTGCCAATCATTGTAGCTAATATATATATATATATATATATATATATATATATATATATATAATATATATATATTCAATTCAATATAATTCAATTCAGTTTATTTCCTGAACCAACGTAGTACAACTATAGCAGTAGACGTAGTAATTAACGTTAATAGTGGTTTCCAAGGGGGACCCAGAATTGATGAAGATTCCCGCTAATAGGGCCATGCAGTAATTGTGTGTAATAGAAGTCACAATAACGCATGACAGCCTGTTCATATAGTTATAGGAATACTTTGAAAATCAGAAAATGGCTTAATTAATAGAAGATTACTAACATAACTTAACTAACACACCCAATGAAAAAAGCATTCAAGTAATTTGTTGAATCAGATAAAGGCATAGTTTATTCTTAAAGATATGCAGAACAGGTAATAGACGAATATAAAAGGGTAAGGGCATATATATATATATATATATATATATATATATATATATATATATATATATATATATATATATATATATCAGATTCGTTGTTGGTACCTTGGATTATATAGTTAATACCTTCAATTGCGTCCTGTACCAAGCGCAAATCTAGCACCCCAAGATTAACTTAACAAATAACGACGTAAATTATGCAACGTATTATGAGAGTATAGATGATAGGCGCTAGATTGATGCTTAGTACAGGGCGAAACTATAGCTTGCTACGTCACTGAAGAATGATGTCACTTAAGCAACTTTGTTTGCGTGTTGTAGGCATTTGAAGATGTTACAAAACAAATTAATATATATAATATATATATTTCTAATTATATATATATATAATATATATAATTATATATATATATGTACACACACGAAACATTGCAATGTAAACTAACAGTTCTGACCGGCGATTTACTAACATGTTCGATGAGTCAAAGATAATTTTAATTAAGCCTATACATTTATCTATCTATGAATATTATACAAATAGGCCTACACTTTTATCTATTACATTTATTTCATTAATGATGGATATTTAATATGATCATATTTCAAGATAAAGTACAGTTTAATAATTAAATTCATCTAAAAATTTGCACCCGACTCTGAGTTGCGCCCTGTTCTATGACACCGATGGAACACCCATTGCTACGGCACTGTTCTTCCTCAGAAATGTTTCAGTTAAAATGCACAATGCAAATCAGACAACAACTGCAGCACTTTTGTTCCGGTGTTGTCTTGGTGGGTGGCTATTCCATATACCGCCCTCTGCAGGAACAACCAAGTTGACCTTGCAGAGTCTGGAAATTTCACGTCGAATACAAAGAATGTCTTCATGCAGATGTCCACTGCAATCATCGCAGTGGACACTGCAAAATAAATATCCCTGGAAATCACTGCATAAAAACAGGACCCCTCGTCGAGATTGTTTGAGTCCTGGACGAGTGCAACCACATGGGGTTGCATCCGTAATCCCTTCTTTTCCAGATCATCTGCCTTCTCCTTGATGTGCTGTGACATACTTATTCCAGGCTGTTTAAAAATGACAGAAAAACCAAAATTAATATTTTGCTTTCATAGAAATAAACATAGTGTTCAAACTTAAATCATCCGTTACACTAAATAAAGAAAAGTGCATGCATCATCATCATAATCAGCATCAGCATCATCGTCATCATCATCATCATCATCATCATCATCGTCAGCAGCAAAAATCATCACCATCATCAGAATCATCATCAGCAGCATCATCAGCAGCAGCATCATCATCATCATCAGCAGCAGCAGCATCATCATCAGCAGCAGCAGCAGCATCATCATCATCATCATCATCATCATCATCATCATCAGCAGCAGCATCATCATCATCATCATCAGCAGCAGCAGCAGCAGCAGCATCATCATCATCATCAGCAGCAGCAGCATCATCATCATCATCAGCAGCATCATCATCATCAGCAGCAGCAGCAGCAGCAGCATCATCATCATCAGCAGCAGCATCAGCATCATCATCATCATCATCATCATCATCATCATCATCATCAGCATCATCATCATCAGCAGCAGCATCATCATCAGCATCATCATCATCATCATCAGCAGCAGCAGCAGCAGCATCATCATCATCAGAAGCATCATCATCATCATCAGCAGCAGCAGCATCATCATCATCGTCATCATCATCATCATCGTCGTCATCATCATCATCATCAGCAGCAGCAGCATCATCATCATCAGCATCAGCAGCAGCAGCATCATCATCATCATCATCATCATCATCATCATCATCATCAGCAGCAGCAGCAGCATCATCATCATCAGCAGCAGCAGCAGCATCATCATCATCATCATCATCATCATCAGCAGCAGCAGCATCATCATCATCATCAGCAGCAGCAGCAGCATCATCATCATCATCATCAGCAGCAGCATCATCATCATCATCATCAGCAGCAGCAGCAGCAGCATCATCATCATCATCAGCAGCAGCAGCAGCAGCATCATCATCATCATCGTCAGCAGCAAAAATCATCACCATCATCATCATCAGCAGCATCATCATCATCATCAGCAGCATCATCATCATCATCAGCAGCAGCAGCAGCAGCAGCAGCAGCAGCAGCATCATCATGCAGCATCATCATCATCATCATCATCATCATCATCATCATCATCATCATCATCAGCAGCAGCAGCAGCATCATCATCACCATATCATCATCATCAGCAGCATCATCATCATATCATCATCAGCAGCATCATCATCATCAGCAGCAGCAGCATCATCATCAGAAGCAGCAGCATCATCATCATCATCATCAGCAGCAGCAGCAGCAGCATCATCATCATCATCAGCAGCAGCAGCAGCATCATCATCAGCATCATCATCATCATTTTCTGTTGCATGCATTTCTCGGATCCCAGTGATAGCCTACACTTGACAAAGGAGCCTGTTGTTACGGCGCCATGAAAATTGACGCATACATACATACAAACATACATAATTATATACATGCATACATACATACATTTATATATGCACACATACATACATTACATACATACACACATATATACATACATACATACATACATACATGCATGCATACATACATGCATGCATGCATGCATAGGGGCCTACATAGGCTACATACATAGTTACATACATACATACATACATATATGCATAGATCAATCAATCAATCAATTTCGTTTATTGACAACACCAAGCTGACAGGTCGCAACTTGTTACAGGTAACAGATAGGAAAAATTGTCTAAGCTCTGACAGTTAGTTATTAAATGGGTTGAGATAGCAAATATTATCTCTGCTCTAACTAAAAAGGATTAGGCTTGTGGCGATGTTAGTTAGGGCACCGAACGAGGTAACCAATATGGCATAGACCGGAGATAATGTATTTAGTAGATGTTTTTATATGCATACATACATACATACATACATACATACATACATACATACATATATTATTGTATTGTATATTATTTTCTACATATTATTTTTGAAGAAATAAAAGTTAAGGTCTTACCTTTATAAATACTCACAGCGACCAAAATTCAACTACGCAAAGGCAACAGAATCAAGACAACTGTACAAGGCTTCGCCACTGATATATAACAGTTGAGGGGTATACGTCGCACGATAGGTCGTTATAGAGTGTCATTAGCGGTGTAGGGTTCTGCCCCAGAACAGATGTTCCGATTATAGAGGTCTGCCGGGCGTGTATTACTGCCTCAGCAGGAAATCCATTGGGGTTCGCCACGGTGATTAATGAGGTGTCCGTATTAACGGTTTTGATTACCCGTGGTTCGTTCATGAACGGTTTTCATTTAAAATTTCAAGTACGGTCTCCTATTTTAAGCCTTCTCCAGATACCCAGACATCTGACCATATCTCCTATTTTATCCGTGACTTCCTTCACTGGCTCCCCATCCGCCAGCGCATCCAATTCAAGGTCTGTTCCCTCATGCGAAGTTGTCTTGCTGGGTCTGCTCCTCACTATCTTAGGGCCTTTTGTACCCCAGTATCTTCTCTGCACAGTCGTTCCTCCCTTCGGTCCTCGACCCGTGGTTACTTGGTTGTCCCGCGGGTGCGTACTTCTACGGCCCAGTCTAGGAGTTTTGCTATTGTTGGTCCCAATAGCTGGAACCAGTTACCTCAGTCCCTCAGGACTGACCTTTTTTCTATTTCTTTTGACCAGTTCCGCAAGCGCCTGAAAACCTCCCTTTACCAGTGAAGACACTGGCCCGGGTCGGGAGCGCCTCTGTTTTGAGTGGCGCTATATAAATGCTTGATTACGATTACGATTACGATTACGATCTGACAGAGACATACTGGGACTACTAGAATTCACCTTAAAAACAATGACTTCACCTATAGGCCTATACATTGCATTGCATATAAATAATAATGACAATTTATATGGCGCCGTAACTCAGTCATGCCGTTACACAGGGCGCCTCACAGTCAACTAAGAGTAGGGTAGGCCTTAGAAAACAAATAACTCTTGAGTTCAGATTTAATGGAGTCAACTGAGTTAGCCGCTCGCAGGGCAGGAGGAAGACCGTTCCAGCTTCTGTGGCCGGCCGCTGAGAAAGCGCGGTCATCAACGCGGCATAGTCATAGAATATAAAGTGCAACGTTCTGTTGCTTACTTCTGTAGCGTTTTTGGGTCAGGTACTCAACCATCAGTTAATTGTTTAATCTATGCACCTCTGGGGGATGTTCCCCATGATGTATTCCCCCCAAGAAATCTAACAAAACAATAATAGTTTTGAGTTGTTGCTGACGTCATAATATCATATATGAACTGTTATAATATATTATTATATTATTTACTATTACTATTTACTATTATACTATATGATTCTATTGTGTAATATAATGATATTATTTACTATTCTAATATATGATAGGCCTACTATCATATTATAACGAGTATAATCTACTGCTAATATAAGATCTGTACAAATATTATATCTGTACAACTAAATGGGTTCTCTTGAGCGTTATCTTCAAATTTCAAAATGTCAAATTTCAAAATGTTTTGTTCCTTGAACATTTAGTAACACCGCATCATTACTAGCCTACATGGCGTCCCGATTCGGTAGTTGAATCCTTCTACAAAGTTTAAATGTTTCGGACGCTGATTCGCCTTGACTTGCTCCTCGCTAGAAGAGGGGGACTACATTAAACTGCTGAACCACGCAGATAATAATCGGCCTAATTAGTTGATTTTACGACGCAAACGGGGTTCATTAGTCGAAGGATGGGGAAGAGAAGTATGTGTGCATATGTGGATATATATATATATGTGTGTGTTTGTGTGTGTGCATGTATATGTATACATACACACATATATATATATATATATATATATATATATATATGGATCCAGGTCTATAGGTAGTGTATAGGGGCATATATATACAATGTCAAGTACGCAAATGTAGATGGGCATATGTATGTATATGTATGTATGTATGTATGTATGTATGTATGTATGTATGTATGTATGTATGTATGTATGTATGTATGTATATGTATGTGTATAAATCTAGGCATATTCATGTGAAGTATGTGAAGTATATATATATGTATATATATAGGTATATATAGATATATATATACATGTATGTATTTCATTGTATTGTATTGTATTGTATTGTATCTATCAATTTATATGGCACCTCTCGCAGTGCAAACCAATCAGAGGCGCACCCAGTGCGAAAGACCCAGAGAAAAGAAAGAGGTCTTCAGACAAAGAAAAGAGGCACTATAATATTGTTTAATATTGTATATGGATGTATATATAGGTGGTTGTGCTCATATAGGTGGGTTTATGTATGTGGGGATGTATGTAGGTATGCATAGCTGAGCATGTTTATGTATGGGTATATGCATGTATATATGCAAGTGTGTATTTGCATATGTAAGGGTTCGTATATAGGTATATGTGTGTGGATAACTGGATATGTATTGTATGTAGGTACATATATATATATATATATATGTATGCATTGTGGAGGTATGTATGTGCATTTGTATGTGTATATGTACATGGAGGTATATATATGTATATATGTTACAGGGAATTTGCATAATCAGAGAATGTGTATAATATACCCTGAAATTTTCAGGGTAGATGCATATTCCCTGATTCACTCGGGGAATGTATACATTCCCTGAAAAAACCAGGGTATATACATATACCCTGAAAATTTCATGTGATTTCTACACATATACCCTGAAAGGCTTTACAATAACACATTAAGACAGATTTCTATACACATACCCTGAAAATTTCAGGGTATGTGTAACATCTACTGTTCCATTTCACAAGAACTTTGAGGCATGTAGGCTACATCTGTTTGTTTTATGTATTGGCTGTCAAGTACGCCAACATAACGAGTGGTGACGGACTATTATAATAATGGCTCACATGGACAAGTGGACCTGAATGATATGCAGTCCATGCCTAGTGGACATCACAAATGGATCATGGTATACCAAAATCATCTGACCAAATACTGTGCTCTTCGTCCGTTGTCTACAAAGCTCGCGGTAACAATTCCATCGGATTCGGGCAGATTCGTTAAAGTTACACAGGAGACCCAGAAGGGGCCTAAGATCCCGCTAGCCAGGGCCATCTCAGAACAGCTATGCAGTAGATAAGTAATGTTGCCAACTGTAAATAAGAGAATGCAATAGTGGTTAGTTTAACTTTTAGTGAACTAATAACTTAGCTAATACGTACATCCCTGTACATGCAAACATGCATACACACATATAGCTTATATGCATGTACATACATCTACATACATACCCATATATATATAAACATCGAACATACATAATATGCTTATGTAGTTCGCACTGATTGATTACCGAAATACATAATGAGCATTTGAATTTGATGGGACCTACATTGCCCATGTGGCATGGGCCTATTACCAGCTTTGCACTGGCCTGTGAGTTGGACCGAAATTTCGGTGTTCACGGCTGGTCCCCTGGGATCGGGCCTGGCATCCGATGTTTATGGATCGTTAGCTCCATGTGCGGGATTCGCCGGCCCTTGGGTGGGGCTGAAGTGGATGGATGGTTATATTTCCTGACGTCGTTTAAATCTAATAAAATTTCAAATTTCAAATGTGAAAATTGAATCATGTGTGCCAGTATAGAACTTACTTAGCGCTCTATAGTGTGAAGCTAAAAACTCTTATGGTCAAAACATTGGCTTTTTATTTGAAGACAAACAGGAAATGTAGGGTCGACGTCAACGATAGTAGTCATAAGATGAAGTTAAGCAATAGATACTAGACCAGATTAGCTCCTGAATGTTGACGATGAAGCGAATCTGAAGAGCTCTTTTTAAAGTCGAAATTGAAATAATCAGGAAGTAAAAATGTAGGAATAGTACCAATGGAGTTAGAGATGTGTTTTTCCTGACAAGCTCTCATTGAGACCTTTTGCACTAATATGACGCAAGATTGGGATTGGAATTTGTTTGCATACCAGTCTTTTTTAGTATTGTTGTTGTTCGGTGTCATGCTACCTCCGCGGGGAGGTTATACTTGCTTATGTAATGCGTTCTGTACACCACGAAAATTAATGCGACTGGTAGGAAAGTTATGAGCTCGCATAAGCCTATTTCTTAATAGTTCCTCACGTTTTTTTCTGAAAAACGTGCTATTACGTTCTATTGTTGTTACTGTTAGAGTTATTATTATTATTATTTTTACCCGAGGTACCTCAGATCCCTCAGGAATTATAAAAATTATTATTATTATTATTATTATTATTATTATTATTATTATTATTATCATTATTATTCATTATCCATATCATCATCATCATCATCATCATCATCATCATCATCATCATCATCATCATCATCATCATCATCATCATCATCATCATCATCATCATCATCATCATCATCATCATTATCCATACAAAAATCCATTCTGGGACGCTAGATTATCGTTAAGATCCGGCGGAGCAAAGGTGTCTTCGTGTTCTTATTATTATTATTATTAATGTTCATTATTATTATTATTATTATTATTATTATTATTATTATTATTATTATTATTATTATTATTATTATTATTATTATTATTATTATTATTATTATTATTATTATTAATGCAAGGCCTCCGTTGTTGTTGCCAGATCATTTCTCATAACAAGAGCCCGAGTTAGTTTACTTCTGGAATTATATTAATAAATGACGAGACTCTCTGTAATGATGTATAGCAAACGTTTATTTTATATTCAAGATGCTGCTCTGGTATTCTAGTAATGTCGAAGTATGCTGCGAGTTTCAGGCATTTTAGCTTTCATACGGCAATAACACACTGAGAGTATTGTTGCAATGGCCGTCTAGGCCGCCTTGTATAAAGGTTATAAGTGATTTGCACATCTATAGTACAGTATACGAGCGGTTGGTTACGTTCCTGGAGTCGTGGGTAGTTTAGGCAATGCTCCACAGGCGGTGTTTTTGAAGACATCGGTTGTTTATGCAGCTTTCGGTAGGTGGTGGCCCGTGAGTGAGTAAGATACAATACAATGCAACTGCATTTGATATCGCCCTTCCCCCACAGGTGGTCCAAAGCTCAGAAGTGCACACGCCTCGGCGGTGCAGTCTAATTAGCACTTTACTTGTCTCCACGTACCGTGTCTAAGTCAATCGATGGTGCTTAACAGTCTGGTATATGCACAAACTTTCCAGTCAAATTCCAAAAGATCCGTTCAACAGAGGAATTAATTATTTATGGATAAGTTTTAAAGTTGGAACGAAAAGTGGAGATGGATGTTGCAGTGCGAATATATAAGAAGACATATATAGATATTTTCAGTTTGCTGCACAACAATTGACGACGTTTTATATATGCTTTACTTACTCACTTCTACTTAAGACATTATACAAACGTTGGGCAATAACACTACCCTTCATACATGCACAGACCTTGGGAATAACCAATATATATATATATATATATATATATATATATATATATATATATATATATCCTGCGTGAAAAACTGTGAATCACATGTAACCATGCAATTCACGCGTTTTTCGCATTCTTCCATGCATGCAAATCATGTAATTTTTTCATGTTTCGGTGTTGGCATTTCTCACATTGGGCTGATTTGGTTAATACGCTCGGATGCACAATATGTGTGTGTGTGTGAGTGTGAGTGTGTGTGTGTGTGTGTGTGTGTGTGTGTGTGTGTGTGTGTGTGTGAGTGTGAGTGTGTGTGTACTGCCAATATATCTAATCAATGCTGTCTGATGCCTAGCTAAGTGGCGTTGTTAATCCAGCAAACGCATTAGGCGGGACAGCTTGGCTGCTACCTATCAATGATGGCTAAGTCAACTGAGCTGCATAGCTGACTCAAGAACGCTGCATGTCGAAGACGCGATGCTATTTCAGCAAAGCCTGCATAGACAATTCACGTATACGGAAAAGCTGCACAAACAAAGGCTTAGTCAGGGCACGTTAGCAAAAAGTTATTTCTGCTATGCTAAGAGTCTACGCATTCTTAGCAGAATTAACAAAGCACAAGTTACCTCTTTCAGCTAAAGTTTGCTGAATAAACTAAGTTTTCTCTTGTTATGGCTATTTTTCATAGTTCGATTAAGTTTATCATGACAGCTAAGAAAAGCATAGCTGAAAAAACTCTGCATTTTTAAGAGTGTAAGTGGACATGGTCGCAAATGTTAAGTTTTTTGTTGTATTTCGCATATGAAAGCATATAAAAAATTTCGGCAATTTATTTGTGGGTTGAACCCGTAACCCTCCCCCCGAAATACGCCCATGCCGTATACGGCCTCAACCTGCTTGCTTTTCAATCAATTGGACGGGTGAGGTCCTTCACCACCGCTACCCATTTGAATAATTGGTGTCACGCCATTTAAAGGTCCTTTGTAGACCTACGAACAGTGCTAGCCGAGATTTAAATAGGCTATCTGAAGTAACCACCGTCGGTAAGCGAACGGGGAATCACAAACACAGAGCAGCAAGGGACGTACGCTTCAACCGATGTAGCTAACCAGGACTAAACTTACCGTCCATATAGCTTCTGGAGTCTGCATTTCGTTCTGACTTCTTTAACTATATATATTATATATCTCAAATTAGAGTTCTTGAGAATCACTTGTAATATATGATTATCTACACACATAATCATAGCATCCACAGGAACAGATCAATTTAGATTGTATATTGCATAGATCGATGCTAAACATGTCTCAAGGGAATGATGTATGTATGTCCGGATGCAGACGAGCGATCTATCACTCTGACCTGTCATTCTGATGTGTATAGTTTTGTCGTCCAGCGAATGGCGGCGCACCTTGTGATCTAAGCATGGCAGGTTGGAACTGGAAATGTCCTCTTACCATGCGATACGATCGTATAATAGATGGTTTTGAATGGTTTGAGGGAATTGAGGGAAAACACAAGGAAACAACCGACAAATCACAGATAAAAGACAACTCAAGACAACCGTATGTTAGAAGTTACAGTTGAGCTGTATTGATAAGAACTTTGATTGTAAGTTTGAAATAACTGTGTTAAAAGAAAGGAGAAACATTCAAAGAACTGTGTCAATTTAATTCTTAAACAGTTAGAAGTCGTTGAGCAATTTATATGTAGAGATAAGGAAAGTTCTTGAGGTAGGTCACAACTAAGAAAGAAAAGAGTTGGTGACAATCATCATCATCATCATCATCATCATCGTCATCATCATCATCATCGTCATCGTCATCATCATCATCATCATCATCATCATCATCATCATCGTAATCATCATTGTCGTCGTCGTCCTTGTCATCATCATCATTACGACCTTCATCGTCAGTTCCTAAGGTTAGCCTTTTGATTGCTTGGAAACATTTACACAACTATTTTCATTATTTCATAAACATGTCTTTATATTTATACAAACATAAAATATAACACAGAACTATGTACATATACATATATAAGTATGAATGTATGAAGATATAATTATCTTAATGGTGCAAAGCCGATTGTGTGTGTATATGTAGCCAGTAATTTTCAACTCTGCTACGGTGTTTAATGTCGCATTGCGTAATAAGATTTCGAATTGTACGCTGGGGTTAAATATTTGTTTTTCTACGAAACCTGTTATATTTTGTTCTGTATTGTTTTAACAATCGTTCTGAAACGTTACATTTGTGCGGTTTTGTATAATAATTGATACATGGTCATGTCCGATTAATTACTGAAATTGGCATTTGCGTAAACATCGCATCAGCGCTCGTTACCGTAATCTCGAGATTTATACAGCGCCCGATTAAACAAAGTCGCGGTAACCAGCTTATTTACAGCGCTGGCCTGGGAAGCTAAATTGGTTATAACGCACGTCTATGCACTTCTATGGGTGATGGTGTCGTTTGCATATCGATGGTGACTTATTTCGCAGCGGTCTTAAGAGCGTAATCCCACTCAAACGGGCAGCGATGATGAAGGACCTCATCCTTTAAACTAATTAAAAAATTAGCAGGATGTAATGTAATGTAATTGAACATTTATATAGCACCCCTTCCTCTATCTACTCTCTGTGCTAGCCTATATGATGTTAAATGTCATTACAAACGAATATATTACATCAGTTAGCAAAACAATGCACAGCAAGCTGAAAGAGTCGCCAGTGGCAGGTCCGTGCACGCACACATGTGGAACCAACCAACGGATTCCCTTCGACGATGACATGGATGTTCAGAGGATGAAGGTCGTACGGTCGCCATAGAAAATTGGCGCTACGTGAGTTGTCTGTGAGATTCGTCTGCATTTGGTCGTCGTTCGTGGCAGCGCAGTGGATGCAACGATTGCAGCAGCAGCGGATGCAATTCAGCATCCCACCTGGCTGCTGCGGCATTGGCGGCATCGGCGCTGGAGGCTTTTAAAAAGCGCTCGCCGGAGAAGCGGAGAACGAAATTCAGTGGAAAACGGGATGCGATGACGGCAGCAGCCACAGGAAGTGGAAGTGGAAGTGGAAGAGGAAGGCCGAGGGAGATTGTGACCACTCTGGACTGCGTTATTCCATGTCAGACGGTGATGCTGGTTTGTGCTGTTTTATAAGAAATCTGCAGCAGAAAGAGCGGCTGAACTTTAGACAAATTGCTCTTTTCCGATGCACTGCGAGCCACGATTGAAGGTAGGCTCAGCATTAATTTTGACAGTCATTTAATGTACATGTAGACGTAGGCCTAAACACAGTGTTCTATAGCGTATATCCAGGAAACAATTTCGTGGATTCCAGTGGACATGGTCGCAAAGGTTAAGTTTTTTGTTGTATTTCGCATATGAAAGCATATAAAAAATTTCGGCAATTTATTTGTGGGTTGAACCCGTAACCCTCCCCCCGAAATACGCCCATGCCGTATACGGCCTCAACCTGCTTGCTTTTCAATCAATTGGACGGGTGAGGTCCTTCACCACCGCTACCCATTTGAATAATTGGTGTCACGCCATTTAAAGGTCCTTTGTAGACCTACGAACAGTGCTAGCCGAGATTTAAATAGGCTATCTGAAGTAACCACCGTCGGTAAGCGAACGGGGAATCACAAACACAGAGCAGCAAGGGACGTACGCTTCAACCGATGTAGCTAACCAGGACTAAACTTACCGTCCATATAGCTTCTGGAGTCTGCATTTCGTTCTGACTTCTTTAACTATATATATTATATATCTCAAATTAGAGTTCTTGAGAATCACTTGTAATATATGATTATCTACACACATAATCATAGCATCCACAGGAACAGATCAATTTAGATTGTATATTGCATAGATCGATGCTAAACATGTCTCAAGGGAATGATGTATGTATGTCCGGATGCAGACGAGCGATCTATCACTCTGACCTGTCATTCTGATGTGTATAGTTTTGTCGTCCAGCGAATGGCGGCGCACCTTGTGATCTAAGCATGGCAGGTTGGAACTGGAAATGTCCTCTTACCATGCGATACGATCGTATAATAGATGGTTTTGAATGGTTTGAGGGAATTGAGGGAAAACACAAGGAAACAACCGACAAATCACAGATAAAAGACAACTCAAGACAACCAAATGGAAAAGAGCAACACATGACAACCAAACAACAGACAACAACGCAAGACAAACAAATAAATAGCAAAATACAGCCAAGAGAAGAAACAACATGACAATACAACGAAGCGGCAAAGAACCACAAAGCAACTAACGGGCAAAGAACAACATAAGATAACAAATAACAGACAACATAAGGAAACAACAGACGGCCATAAATAATGCAAGAAAAAAAATAACAAATAGCAACAAATAACAGTCAAACAGCACGGCACACCAAAACAACTGAAACCAAAGAATACAACAAAGCACAGCACAAAAGCAGTCAAGAAGCAAAGCACACAAAGACAACAGGAGTCAAAGAAAGCAACAAAGAGCAACACAAACACAACCGGAAGTGGCATGTCCTCTGACGTTGACAGCTCATCCAGCTTCGCTTGAAAGCTTCCATTTTTCTAATCAGAAGCTTTTCTCATTACTCGTATATAATATACGAGCCTTAATCAACGTCATTGTGGGATTTATGCAGATAAGAACTCGCCTACGAGTTACGATGGAACAGATCCGTTTTTTGCGGAAAAGTAATTAACTCTCACACAAAAAGGTCAAGGACGAATAACCGATCGCGTGACTCTCGAAACAATACGTTGCCTGCTAGGCTAATAATTAATTACTAGGTCAAGGTCACATAGGCCGAATCCAATTTTTGCTTAGCGATGACTACGACATAGGCCTATGTGCACGTGGAAATATTATGCATGTAAATAGGCCTAGATATGTGCTTCTATACAATGTATACATGTATATTATAGTCCTATAAATATTGCGAAGCCTGATTCTACCACACGTTTGGTACCACATGAGTTTGAGCATGTGTTTACACAATACACACCCAAATTCATGTATAATATAATATATATATATTTATATGTATTATATATATATATATATATGTGAGAGTACATTTGATCTATATATAATATATACTAGCATTTGTACCCGGCTTTGCCCGGGTTTTCCCAGGCGTAATTTTTAACTGCTGAAAATAAAGGCTACTTACTTACTTACTTAATTTACTGAAGGGTTCAAATATTTAAGATGTTCATATATGTGAATGGAAACGACATTTAGAGGTGAAAATAGTTGCTTTGCCCGTGTATTTGAATGTAACAACCTGTGAAAAAGCGTCTGCGCCCTTTCGCATTTGAATTTAATGTATGCCACCTATCGGATGTGCTTCCGTGTAGCTCTACGTTAATCCATCCTTGTCGCTGCACTATGGGCTTGAAAATCAGCTTAAAATGACCATGAATAGGAATTGAAAGTAAATTGTGAGCTGAAAATAGTTGGGCTGAGAAACAAATTCGAATCAGAACGTTCGTTAAAATTTTCGCATTGCTGAAGTGTTGCATTGGCGAGTTTTGAGTTACTGTGACCTAGAAATTCCCCCGTGTTGATTTCTGATTTGAAATCACGGTCATCGTGATTGGTTGCGAGATTACGGATCGACCTAGATTTTAAGGCGTTTGACTAAATGACCACTTCGAAATAAAAATGTCCATATATCGGAATTTAAAGTAAATTGTGAGTTGAGAATAGTCGCGTTGACCTAGAAATTCGCGTAAGAACGTTTGTACAACTTTTCAAATCGCTAGAGAGTGTCCGTTTGCGAGCTTTTAGTGGGACGAACAAACAAACAAACGGAAGGACAAACTTTGAGACTTAAAGTATAGATATAAAATTATAGCCTATGTATGTAGCCTATGTGTGGCGAGAGGATATATCTTTGGACGGCGTTCATTGACACAAATATTATGTGATCACATACATGGTTAGTAGTTGTTTAACGACACTGTTTCGTAACATAGATGATTTGCGTCGCCCTGATGCTCCTTTTCCAGGCTTTGCATGCTTTGCCAGAGTACGAGCATCGGTGGAGTTTTATCCCATGCACTTGATTACCGTATTTAATCACAGCATCGGTCGCAAGCGTATTAAAGGTGTCTATGGAAGAGATTAAAGTCCCCAGCGCGTCTAACGACATCTTCTGGAAGCCAACGCCGTTGATGTCGACCTCACACCACCGTATGAATTGGCTGCAGTCTAACAAATGGGTACATATTTCATGCAAATCTACCGAGTATTTCGATCACAGATGCGTGCAGAGTCGTCCCGGGTGAATCAAGTAATATTTCCATAACGCCCGTAGCCCTCTGGCGGTTGCTATATAATATTCCACACGACGTTGGCGCCATTTTCATGAATCCATTTACTAATTGAGATGAGATGGTTTTAATCTGTCTCCGCTGACAGCCTTCGCTCCATCCGTAAACAGCAATAGCTCGACGTATAGCCTATCATAAAAATGTCGTATTAATTAAACGTAATTATAATCTAACGACGCCTTCTCATTTCTTCCACCGTCGCCTTCCCATTTGTTCCACCGCCGCCTTCCCATTTCTCCCACCGTCGCCTTCCCATTTGTTCCACCGCCGCCTTCCCATTTCTCCCACCGTCGCCTTCCCATTTTTTCCACCGCCGCTTCCCATTTCTCCCACCGTCGCCTTCCCATTTCTTCTACCGCTGCCTTTCCATTTCTTCCACGGTTATTCTTCACAGGTAACAGAATTTTCCGACTTCTGACATTTACTGTTGTTTCCGTTACTTTTAATACTTATCCACCAGTAATAATCCTCATGATCTTGTTCTTTTCGTTTTTGTTTTCATATCGTACTCCGTCGATATCTTATTCAGGCGATCCATCACTTTCTGTAGCCCCTTCTGGCTATATCTGCTAGCAATGCATGGTCATCTGTGAATCTTAATGCTTTCGTCAATCCTCCTTCATAAAATAAATTACTAAATGCATTTGTTATGTAAACAAGACGGGGTATTTTCCTGGTCGCCGGATTATCGCCCACAAACTATATGGCCATACGACGTTAAATGAAGAGTTTCCTTCCAGTTCTGTGTGTTATATAAAATTATGTCCATTCCATGCTACGCTCTACAATCCTCTCTAGTAGCATCTCTACCTCTTTCTCTAACCTTAAAACCTTCCTTTTTCCTCGGAGTACCTCGCACTGGGGGCGCTTCTGAAAGGCTTATGCTATGAGAAGCGCTTTATAAATGATCAAATACAATACAATACAATTCATACCATGAACCCTGAGTCTTCGCTCTCTAGGCTGTCGTTAGGCGTTAGCCTCATGTGTGTATGTACATTTATATGTATGTATGTATGTTTGTATGTATGTATGTATGTATGTATGTATGTATGTATATATGTATGTATAAGGACACAATATAGCGCATTTTAAAGTATCACATAAGGTGTAAAAATGCCCTGATTCCCAATGTTTGATGCTGTTTTTGTGCTCGACAGGATATTAACGAAGCCAATCTCGCGTATATTCTGATATATGGCGAGAATCTATGAAGCTTTTCCATATAGGAAAGGGATACTTACTGCGCATGCGGCGGCGTTTAGCCCAGTAAGTACAATTGGTCTCACGGGGAGTAGTCTCAGATGAGGATGTCAACAGAATGATAGGAGCTGAAAATAACGGCGGATTTTCTTTTGAGCCTCTGAGTCGTTAAACTGTTTTGAAGCCATGATTGATGGTTGAGCCATAATTACTTTGTTTTCTGGATTCTTTCATCGAGTGCCATATAAACAGTCAGTGATATTAGACAGCAGGTATCTAGAAAGGAACCTCGGCCTCTCTTTGTAGCCTTCAACTGCTACCTGTTGTTACTTATGGTCCATCTTCGTTCCATTACAGAGCTTCTTGTTCCACTTCTTCTTCGTTTGTATATATGTATATGTATGTATGTATGTATGTATGCATTTAAGTAAGTATTTATGTATGTATGTATGTATGTATGTATGTATGTATGTATGTATGTAGGTATGTTTGAATGTATGTATGTATGTATGGTTGTATGTTGTATGTATGTATCTATGTATGTATGTATGTAGGTATGTATGTATGTATGTATGTATGTATGCATGTATGTATGTATGTATGTATGTATGTATGTATGTATGGTTGTATGGTTGTATGTATGTATGTATGTATGTATTGTGTTGTATTGTATTGTATGTATGTATGTATGCAAGCATGTATGTAATGTATGAATGTATTTATTGTATTGTATTGCATGTATGTATGTATAATGTATGTATGTATGTATATATGTATGCATGTATGAATGTATGTATGTATAAGGACATTATAATATGTATGATCGAGTTCATATAGCCTACAATAGTTTCTAGTGGGACCCACTCCACTTTTGAGATTTACATTACATTATACATTGTTAATCTTTTAATGGTATTATTAATATTTATGGCTAGTTAGTAGTTACTTAGAAGTCGTTTGTTCATATTAGTTGTCTCTCCTTACGTTTTCAGTTCAAATGTCCTCCTTCAGCCAATTCCGTAAATAAACGAGCATGTTACCACTGCTATAGGTTTTGTTTTTGCGTAACTAGGCTTAAATTATAATAGGCGGTAAATGAGCAATGTGTTTTGTTGAAAATAAAGCCGGCTGAGCTAAAAACAAAGTATCTAAAACGGAGCTGAAGTGGCAGGTACATGTATTTACCCAGAATGTTTTTATACCTTGTCGAATATAACAAGCGGTCTTCGAGTAATCGTTAAAATATTTTTAATCGTTAAAATTAATTAACCGTCTTTCCGCTTATCATCTGTCTGTAAGTCTGTGTCTCTCTGTTTGTCTGTGTCTCTATGCACATATATTATTTGCTTGTCTTCGTTTATATGTTCATATATGTGCGTGTGTATGCCTGTTCTCGTCTCTTTGTCTCTTTCTCTCTTCGTCTGTGTTTCTTCCGATGCTTCTTTGCCACCTATTAATTAGACGGAGGATTGTTGCATGTTCTCGTTGAAAGGGTGACGTATGCCAAATCACCATGGCAACCGTTGCTTAGTTGCGTCCTGCAGCAGCTGAAGCACTCTGTAATGCTTTCACAATGTCATGCACGAGTTCATAGGACAGCACATAGAGGCAGACAGATAGAGGATGACCCATAGACAGACAGAGGTTGAGGTTATAGAAACAAAGAAAAACAAGTGACAGAGAGACAGAAAGACAGAGGAGATGATGATGATAATGATGATGATGATGATGATGATGATGATGATGATGATGATGATGATGATGATGATGATGATGATGCTGATGCTGATGAAGAAGAAGAAGAAGAAGAAGAAGAAGAAGAAGAAGAAGAAGAAAGAAGAAGAAGAAGAAGAAGAAGAAGAAGAAGAAGAAGAAGAAGAAGAAGAAAGAAGAAGAAGAAAGAAGAAGAAGAAGAAGAAGAAGAAGAAGAAGAAGAAGAAGAGGAAGAGGAAGAGGAAGAAGAGGAAGAGGAAGAGGAAGAGGAAAGGAAGAGGAGAGGAAGAGGAAGAAGAAGAGGAAGAGGAAGAGGAAGGAAGAGGAAGAGGAAGAGGAAGAGGAAGAGGAAGAGGAAGAGGAAGAGGAAGAGGAAGAGGAAGAGGAAGAGGAAGAGGAAGAGGAAGAGAAGAGGAAGAGGAAGAGGAGGAGGAGGAGGAGGAGGAGGAGGAGGAAGAGGAGGAAGAAGGAGGAGGAGGAAGAGGAGGAGGAACAAGAACGAGAACAAGAACAAGAAGAAAGAAGAAGAGCCGCGCCTAAGATGAGAGCCATAACATCTCGAAGTGAAGATCGTAAGATATGTTTTGTTTTCTCGGTCGAGGTTAATAGTCGCTGAGAATCGGTGGCTGAAATAAATGTCCCACTTTGTTTTACTTTTGTTAAAGATCGATATGCAATCGAAATGTCTTCTGGCGCGTTTGATAACAGAGGGCGTTTATGGGGGTGGAACAGCCGATTGCCATGGAGACGTCGCCATGGTAACGATCGTTTATTAGGCGCTATAACTGTGGCAAGTAGGCCTACATTCGTTCAGCCTTGGCTTTTATTTGGCTCCTATTCTAGCAGTTGACCTCCTTTCGTCTCCTGGTCTTAATAGGACCCTCTTCTTTCCCCTCTCTCTCTCTCCCTCTCTCTGTCTGTTTGTTGGTTTGTCTGGCTGTCTGTCTATCAATAAATAAATAAATAAATATTGTCGCCCCATCGTCAGACGTCGCCAGCGTCGTCTCATCGGCAGGGAGGCCGTCGCGCTGTTGCAAAGCCGTAGGTGAATAGGAAATAGCGCTACGCTGAACACAGTCCGGGATTCGAAACCAGAGATGGAGATGCTTGCCATCTAACCCTAGAGCTTAACTCTTTGTATTGCGGCCGGGGTTTGGCGCTTAATCTAATGCTACATCTCAAGTTGTCAGGAATATCTTGGCAGAGCGGCATAGGCACGGTCGCTGGACTAGCGACCACTCCAATGCCCTTGGAGTGAGGGTTCAAATCCTGCTCTGCAACAGCTTGGATTATTATTGGCGAAGTTTCAATGCGTTCCAACCTTAACATTACCTCTTCGTTTGATTCCCTATTCTCTATTTGAATAGTAATCATTTGCTCCTGAGCAACAACGATTTTTTGGTCCTGAGTAGCACTCAACATGGCGCTCATTTGATTTTGAGTAGCATTCAGCATAGACGACGCTATAAGCCAACTTTGTTTACTTCATTTTTTTATTATCACTCTAGTTTGTAACCTTTCTGCAACTGTGAGATTGGGTGCGGTGTGTCATCCTTGAGTTTGAATTTACAATAAAACGAATATATTGTATTGTATTGTATTGTATCTAAAGATTTAT
>JACEVL010000570.1:375000-395000 GCA_020284085.1 Aporrectodea caliginosa
CGTTTCTGGCAATGCGTTGGTCGTTTACGTTGTCTTCAGAAATCCCGCCATGCAAACGACCACTAATGTCTTCATAACAAACCTGGCGGCTTCGGACATCATGATGTGTCTTCTGGCTGCCCCGTTCACCCCTCTGTCGGGCCTGCTCAAGTCCTGGGTCTTCGGAGAGGCCCTCTGTCACGTCGTCCCGATGACCTTGGGCGTCAGTGTTCACGTGTCGACGCTCACGTCGACCGCAATCGCTATCGACAGATATTTCGTCATCGTTCACCCCTTCAGGTAGGGTGATCAATAATAATAATATATATAATATCTTTTCTTTAATTTAGCGCCTGACAAACGCACTGCGCTGTACATTTACATGTTATGCAATTGAAACAATCTTAACTAGTTAATTACTAACAGAACAGACAGCCTGTAATACACGGCGCTAATAGCAGCCTACAAAGCAAATCCGCCCTAACGGGGCTCGAACTCGGTACCTCTCGCACTCTTCGCCAGATGTTATCCAACGCGCCACCCCCCCCCAAATACCCTGAAGTAGCATGATGTATTGTATTGTATTTATTAATTTATATAGCGCCACTCACAGCAGTGGCCATTCAGTAGCGCTCCCAGTGCGGAAACCGCTAGAGAAGAAGAAGGTTTTGAGGAGGGAGAAGGCAGTAGGAAGAGACTCAGAAAGAATGGTAACACGTAGAGGGGTGAGAAGGAAGGGCATTCCATAGGGAGGGCCCAATAGTAATAAAATATTATGTAATACAATCTTCGTTTATTATTTCAAACTGACACACCGAAGTATGATTGTAATTCATAGTATGAATGGATGGTCACAAGTTAGTACAGGAGTCGAATTTAACTGATTGGTAGCCATACAAGGCGCCCATCACGTCCTACTGCTCATTTTACCAACGCCATCTGGCGAATGAAAAGCTCAATCGATCTTTGGGAGGGTAGCGGGAATGATCCCGCCTTCGTGCTGATCTTCTGCTCTTCGTTCCAGGGTACAACAATATTACCTTAAACCCCTTCCAAGAAGGGGAGGTAAGAATTGTTAGATGTCAATAAAAATCTACATGATTGGGACCTAATGAGGACTTCACTCCAGGATATCACTACTTTTCTCGGTACTTGTCGGTTTTACGACCACCAAAATTCTTCATATATTACTTCATTTTAAATTCTTCATATTCTACGTTATTTTAATTCTATGTTACGTCAGAACTTATCTATTACGACAATTACGTCATAAACCTTAACGTTTCGTCATTAGAAAACATGGACGAGACTAACCCTAACCCTGACCCTAACTGACCCTCACGGCGCGAAACAACGAGGCATCACCTCAACGTAACCGATATGGATTATAAAACTTGAAGTCGTGAGGGTCGGTTAGGGTCAGGGTTAGGGTTAGTGTCGTCATTAGAAGACAGATATTAACTGCGCGAACACATTCCTGTAAGCCTACTGTAACAGGGGTCTCGTGTAGTTATAATTAAAAGATCTATTTTGGTGGTCGTAAAACCGACAAGTACCCTTTTCTCCGCTTGGACTGGGTCTAGAACGCCGCTGAATATGGATCTTGAGGGGGCGTTATATAAATTCTGATTGATTGATTGAGATTGATTAATGGGCTCAGAAGCGTGTGTGTGCTGTCCGTCTATATAATATTATGTGATAGAGAACGCGGTCGCAATCTGGCAAGTAATATGAGACCAAACGATTTTTAAATAAAAAGTGATAACCTGCAATAAAGTTCTCGAAACTAGGCATTTTTGGCAATTGCTTTTATGACCTGTGGCTAATGGAAAGCAGCAGAGTATTTCCCCCAGAAGAGACATTTTGCGGACTGGCACGAGGTTGCTCTGTGCCAGAAAGGCTTGTTTATTTGTCCAGTATTGATCCGAGATTTCCCTAGGACAGAGGGCCAAAATACTGACCAGTACTAACCAGTGGCGGCGCCAGGGGGCTAGGGGGTGCTTAGCCCCCCAAAAGTGGGAAATCACTGCAAATCACAGCGAGGGGGGACAAAAGGGAAGGTTTTTTAGCTTTAGCCCCCAAACCTGAAATCCTGGCGCCGCCACTGGTACTAACTGGACAGCTGGCCACCCTACGTGTAAGTGATCATTGGTGGCAATGGTATATATGTGATTTGTGTTTGGCAGGAGCGTATATTAGTGAGGGTAACAGAGGCGAACTGTACGTCGAAATAGGAGCCTAATATATTTCAAGTGGCAAATTGTCTGAGCCTGCCACACGTCCGGAAATTTAATAATAATAACAATAACAATGACTAACAATAACAACAACAATAACAATAACATTTATAATAATGATAATGATAATACTACTACTACTACTGCTACTGGGCCTGCTACTGCTGCTGCTACTACTACTACTACTACTACTACTAAAAAAAATAACTACTACTTAAATAATAATAATAATAATAATAATAATAATAATAAAAAATTTTAGAAGCCTGAGGGATCATTTATACCTCGGGCAAAAGTAATATACTGATAAAAAAATATTAATAATAATAATAATATAATAATAATAAAAATAATAATAATAATAATAATAATAATAAAAATAATAACAATAATAGTAATACTAATAATAATAATAATAATAATAATAATAATAATAATAATAATAATAATAAAGTGTCTCTGAATGCATGCAGTTCTAGACGACTTCTGACCTTTGACCTCTGCATCCACCTGACCTTTTTACCCTGTGACCGAAGGAAGCATGACTTGGATAATGCTGACATCGATGACAACAACCAACAACAATAAACAATTTTAGGTATAGATGATCGCTAAAGATAGCAGACAGACAAACGCGGCCGTTACTCCGGCTTTTGAACTTTATGCCCGCAAGGAAGGGAGGGATAGAGGGAGGTGAGAGAGAGAGAGAGAGAGAGAGAGAGAGAGAGAGAGAGAGAGAGAGAGAGAGAGAGAGAGAGAGAGAGACAGACAGACAGACAGACAGACAGACAGACAGAGAGACAGACAGAGACAGAGAGAGACAGACAGAGACAGACAGAGACAGACAGACAGACAGACAGACAGACAGACAGACAGACAGAGAGACAGAGACAGAGACAGACAGACAGACAGAGAGAGAGGCAGAGACAGAGACAGAGACAGAGACAGAGAGACAGACAGAGAGAGACAGACAGACAGACATACGGACAGAAAGAGAGAGAGACAGTGAGAGAGAGAGAGGCAGACGGACAGACAGACAGAGACAGACAGACAGACAGACAGACAGACAGAGAGTAATAAAGACGATTTGAGATATACGGACGGGCTGCACGGCCCGAAGATTTGTTTGCGTTTTACGAGCTGTGAATTTAGAGCGAAAAGAGTCATCTGCGTGTGATGGATGGCAACAACTGGTTGCCATGCCACACAAGAAGAAATATGATTCCGGGATTGGTTCATTACGTAGTGCAAGGAGAATTTTAATTTAGGGATAGAATTCGTTAGACAACTAATTACCAAACTTAACAGATTGGACTACAGTCGGAAATACGCGTTGGGGTTTCTGTTCCATATACACCCCTAGCCAACGCAGCTATAATGAGTACACTGACTGTACACTGTCGGTGGGAAGATGAGACGGCGAGGGAGAGGACTGGTCACTGAGTCACTCGATCTCATATGCCGAGATTGAGAAAAGGAAGTCGCTAACACTTCATACCGATGGCTGCCTCTCCGGTTAGCTTAAGGGACTGCTCTTCCTCTTCTACTTTTGGTATTGGCTACACAATGGAACACGATGAAACACAAGGAGCTCCATTGATTTTTCCTGCATTGAAATTCGTATCCAACTAGCGAGTTTCCATTCCGCAAGTGATAATCACTTTCTGGAGAGAGGTCCACGATGCAAACAACAACAAAAGATCATCTACATGCTTTGCACAACAAACGTTCAGGCCATAAGGTCATTAGCAGAATATTCCTCTTGATTCTCTCTCAAATTAATTAACGATAACGCCATCCACATAAATAGCAGCAGGACCGCAGGTATAGGGCACAGAATCCCTCCTTCTCTTACACTGCAAATTTTATAGGGAACGCTGGAAAAAACACCTTTCCATCGGACAGCTGCATAGCATTAACTTTACCAGTTTCTGAAAACACTCAACGTGTGGAATATTTCTCTTAATTAATTTCAAATCGAATCCACAAACAAGAAATGCCCAAACGGTTAAGCGGACCTCCAGATGAGATTGACTCTTCAGCAGTTTGACACATACGGTTCCAATCAATCAATCAATCAATCAATCAATCAATCAATCAATCAATCAATCAATCAATCAATCAATCAATCAATCAATCAATCAATCAATCAATCAATCAATCAATCAGTCAATCAATAAATCAATCAATCAATCAATCTATCTATCAATCAATCAATCGATCAAGCAATCAATATTTGTTTATTCTCTAGGTCAGGCTGACAAGAACGTAGCTTCTAATTACAGTTTGTATGTGGCCGGTTATTAGCTTCCAACTATATACGAGGTATGGAGGAATGGTAAATCGTTGGAGTAATTGTATATCGGGTTGCACTCTTATCCACAGATGCCGCCTCGCTTCAATTTTTCGCTCGATATTATATGTGATGTTTCCAATTTCCACAGGCAATATTTTACTTCGCAAACCTAATTATCCGTCGATTGCCATCATAAATATAATTGAATGTTTCTAATTAAATGCTTCTGTTATGTAAACAAGACGCGACATTTTCCTAAGCTCGCCTGTATGCCCCGATTATCGTCCAAAAAATAGTCACATAACGTTAAATAAGGAGTGTCCACACGCAGAACCCTCCTGCACTTTTCTGACTGGATCCGCCTTTGTACATACGATTATGCTGCACACGTAGAACAGATCGTTTGTGTATCATGTACTACATGTTCAAATACGTGTAGGTCTTAAAGACATTCATCTCTTGTTAGTCTCTGTCAGTCTCTCTCCCATATCTATCGGTCTGTGTGTCTCTAGTTTCTTTATTTCTTTCTGTGTATCTTTCTATCTATATTTATCAATATCTGTGTCTGTTTGTTTGTCTGTCTTTCTTTCTCTCTGTATATCTTTCTATCTATATTTATCAATATCTGTCTTTTTGTCTCGTTCTCGCTTGTTTGTCTCTCTCTCTCGCTCTCTCTCTCTCTCTCTCTATATATATATATATATCTGTATATATATATATGTTTGTGTGTGTGTGTGTGTGTGTGTGTGTTGGTCTCTCTCAGTCTGTCTCCCAATAGTTATTTAACAACTAAAGACTGCTGTTATGTTTAACGACACCTTCGTATCGATGACGACGAATATAATCCACGTATAATTATATATTAAAATATATATAAAGGTGTCATACGGACGAATATGTATATCTGTAAAGAATTTGGCCCAGAAATAGCAGCCTTCTTTATAAAGTCTGCGTAAACATGCAGTATTGTGTTCCTGACGCAAAATGCGGATGCTGTAAATGGGAAAATTGAATCGAAATAATTGCAGTGGACCGATAAGTTCCTTTTGGCAGTGAGGAGTGGCAACGGACTCCACCCTCTGTGGACCATGGCGCATAGCTAAATGCACAGACTACGTAATCACCGATCAAATTCAGACGAAGTGTCTGGTTCACATGGTTCGTTGTTGGTTGCGCCCTGCGGCAGCGTTCGGTCCACTTATTTGAAAGACCGATGCAAGGTTTGTAACAGCATCATCACGCTGGCATGGAAATCCCATGTGATTTAATGTCAATTGAAACATAAGTAGTAGGCCGAGGTTTAATTCCGGGCGGCTCGGTGGAGTTTCGCTTGATGTAACGCGATTTTCGACTAGAATTATGAAACAGTTGTTGCAGTATTAGTTACTGTGAAAACTTATGCGATGTAGTTTGAGTTGCAAGTCAGTGTAATGTGGATACTTGTGCAATATAATGGATGTTATCATATCTCCTTTTCTCTTTTTCTGTCCTCTCTTTCCGCGCTTTCTGCGCATTTTACTTTCTCCTCTTTCCAAAGTTTAATTTCTTCTGCTCTTCCTGATCTACGTCAGATAATCATATCCTTAGTTATCCTTTGCAATACACAGAGCAGAGCTTTTGCGAGATACTGAAAATGAGCTATATTAATTACCTTGATACATAAATAGGCCTACATACATGGTTGTATACGTATACATACGCCTTAACTTTATTCCATGGAGTATTGAACTTGAAGGTAAGTTCACCGTAAGCATTATCCTAATACCAGATAAGCCGACTGCAGCTGCACGCCAGAAACATGTCCGAACAGACTGAGTCTTAAATCCTAATGATAACATAATTATAACATGCTTGCCTGTCGTTGTAGCGTTCATTGGAACCAACACCATTTTGGCTGAGCATTTCGCCATGCATTCCATAATTCCGTCTGTACCCTCTTTGCATGGGCGTATTAAGGGGTGGGTTTACGGGTTCAACCCACCCCCAATAAATGCATTACTGTTACAAAACACACAAAATGTATAAAAATACCACCATATCCAATGAAACCCCCCAAAAAACTAAACTCCACGAAATTGTTTCCTGGCTACGTTTTTGTCTCCATGAGCGTAGCTCGAAAAAAATTTCGGAGAGGGTTTTCAGTTTTTTTGGGGGGGGGGTCCATTGGAAATGGTCGCAAAAGTTCATTTTTTGTATTTCGCACATAATTGCAAAGACATTGTTTTGGCAATTTATTTTGGGAGGGGGTGGAACCCATTAAACTTCCCTAAATACGTACATGTTCGTCTGTTTGGAAACGTATGGGAACTGGATAGGCCTATAATATTGTACAACATGTTTGTTCTTGACCCATTACGCCACTGCTCGTACTCTTGTAGTGCCAGTCCAAAAGCCTGGATGAAGGGAGGAGGGCGACGCTAATGATCGTTGTTATCACACAGTGTCGATAAACTAAAACTACTACTACTACTACTGCTGCTGCTGCTGCTGCTGCTGCTGCTGCTGCTACTACTACTACTACTACTACTACTACTACTAATTGACCCACTCGTTATATTAATTAAGTTGGCCAGAGTCCGCGTACTGTCTGACACTGTGCGTTTGTCCTGGAAACACTTCGATTAACCTCTTTCTAGCAGCTGCATATTCGGGACCTATAATTATATATGCGTACGTGACTGAGTGATCTAATATTGCAGTAGGGGTTAGGTAGTGCTGACGACGTCAACAACCCTGGCGGCCACCGTTAGGTGTCGCTAAATACTGGATAATGCAAAACTCTGTTTTGCCACCTTTGCTGTTCGCTCCACGGACGTCAGCAAATATTATATTATTCAACTGCGTTTAATCGAATATTAGCTGTTATGCATTCCAATTTACTTGTGGCCAGGTTAATTTCGACGTCAACATAGTTTAGAACGACAGGATGTCGTTAAGCAATGAAAACTACTACTACTGCCTGTCTGACTGACCTACTTATTTACTTACTTGGACCTAGGTTTTGAAACTATCGCCTTGCTAGGTCCAAGTTCTTTCTGCTCAATCGTTTATTACTTATAATTATGATGATAATAATAATAATAATAATAATAATAATAACCATAATAATAATAATAATAATAATAATAATAATAATAATAATAATAATAATAATAATAATAATAATAATAATAATAATAAATAATAGTTATAATATTGACGACAATTTGTATGGCGCAGTAACGCGGCCTTATCGGTATACAAGGGCGCCTCGCAAAATATATCTAACAAGCAGGATAAGCCTTAGCGAACAAATAGGATTTCAGCTTAGATTGAAATGAGTCTACAGAGTCGGCTGATCTGATGACGGGAGGGAGACTGTTCCAGCATATGGGGCCGGTGTCACGAAGCAGAGTTTCCCCATAAATGAGTATCCCCTTAGCGCAATGCAGTATCCGGTTTAGTTTACATTATTGGCGATTTCTAAGTGTATTCAGGGGGATAGAATATCACGGGACACCGGCGGCCGAGAACGCGCGATCACCGAGGCGCGTCCTCATCCTCCGTAGGTCGGTCTTCTTAAGCGATCTGAGTCGCAGCCCAGACGCGGAGGAATTAATATGTCATTTCGTTCTCGGCTTCAGATTACCTTTGAAATTGCTTAATCCTTCCTTCAAAGGCGGACTCTTTGTCTTAGCGGACTAATCTTCTAGATATTGGCCTGATTACTGCTTGGTTTTGGTGCGCTATCTTTTGATGCCTTGAGCATTAGACGCCGAGTCGATTGAAGGCACTAATTAATCATAATTGCTTATTTCATCCGCTAGAGTTGTTTATTCCCGTTGAGTTAAAGTGGACGCTTGCTTTTCGCCGAGCTGTTACGATGTGCATAATTCAGAATCTTGGACTCGATGGAGACGGTAATTACCCGACGCAATTACATGCAGAGTGCATGATATTGTAAACGTTAATTACTATACATAAACGCCGTCTATTCGGAATAATCCCTGGAGTTGGAACGTGGAGACATCTCAGCAACTAAGTCACGTATTCAGAGCTGGACGAAAAACTCAGCTCTTCTTGGATTCATTCTCTACCTATAGGTTGCCTGTGTATCTCCTGGGAATTCCTTCCTCAGACTCGTCGTGGAATTTGGCTTGCATACCGATTGTGCTTGATGGGTCCACTGTTTAACGACATCTTATGACAAGAAAGGTCGTTGACGTCTGCAGAAATTAATTTGAACAGTTATCAACGTTTGTATGGCTTCCTACAGCTCAGGATTTTGCTTTAGCATTATTGCGATGGCATAATGGACGTTCTAGGAGGATTATTGTTGTTGTTGTTGTTATTATATCAGTGCTCGTGAATAAGTTGGTGTCCTGGGCATAGCCTTAGAAATGTTGAATTTTACGATTAGTTTATCCACCGCAATATCTGTTATTACATTTTGTAGTCATTGTTTCCTTATTATTATGTTAGTAGCCTATTCATTATTATTCATTATTATTATTATTATTATTATCATCATCATCATCACCACCATCATCATCATCATCATCATCATCATCATCATCATCATCATCATCACCACCACCACCATCATAATTATTGTTGTTGCTGTTGTTACTATTTAAAGCCCAAACGGCCGTTATGTGACTGGATGTAAACTGAATTGTAATCACCAGATTTTTCACCCATAAAAGCTAAGTCGTGGAGCCAGGGTGTTGACAGCAGCTTAATTAAAGCGAAATCGAATGCATGGAACAGATTTAACTGGACATTATAAAGTAAACTAGATCCGTGGAATTATTATGTTTAATTGTTTGTTTGTTTATTCATTTATTATTTAATTATTTATTAACTATTACATTATTTGCATATATTAATACATTATGTGATATTAATATTATATAATAAATTTTGTATAAAATAAGCAAGAGCGTATTAAATTATGTTTAATTGTCTTACTGCTATTATAATTATACCTTATAATTTAATTGGTGGAATGGGGTAGTAATTGGATGAGCTATGAGGTGCTGCATTAGATTTAATAGAATAGATTGACGGCATTAATTGAATTAATTAGATTTTATGGAACAAATTGACGGCAAGATCCTTTGGATCTTTTCGGAGATCGTGTTTTGCGAAAGTATTTCCGAAATAATTACAGCGTCACTCCTTGTTATCTTGATCGGTCATGAGATCGGGTGGTCGGTCGTTGGCGTGGTCAGCTCAGGGTCCCTGCATGTCCGTCGATGTGACCTCTGTCTTTCTCGGCTTTGATCGATCGTCCTTGGACACTGGCTTCCATGCACCCTCCTTTCAAAGTTTCGTCAGAATTTACCGAACGATGAAATTCTGATTTGTATGTTTAATGTATGTACACCGTGAGGCATAAAAAAGGAAGCCCCTACAAAATCGTTATTATTTTTAACAATATTCAAACAATGTCAATGAAATTCATGAAATTTATAGCTAAATAGCAGGCAATGTAAAAAAAATTACAATTTGTACTCAAACTGTCCGCCTTCAGCTTCTACGCATGCGCGAAGTCGCTTGCACCATTCACGCACCGCAGTCGCCTTTTGTTGAGTCGCTACCCAGCTAGCCTAGTGCATTTCATCTGGTTTACTGACAAAAAATTATTCATAGTTGCTTCTCCTAGCAATGCTCAAAATTATCGTCTGTATGTAGCAGTTGGAACTCGAAAGAATGATATTGCAGCAGACCGCCTTTTACGCACACGTCCGACGTTTTGCAAATCCCTGATGGTGTCAGTCGGTGTTTCTTCTCTGGGGCGCACATCAATTCACTTCGTTGAACCGGGGGTAAAAATCAACGGCCAATACTACAGAGATGTTTTACTCATGGAAGACCTTCTACCTGAAAATCGAGGATTCTCTGAATTTTACATTTTCCAGCAAGATGGTGCTCCAGCGCACAGAGCTCGAGAAACGGTTACACTTCTGACGAATGAAACTCCTGACTTCATAATTCCAACACTATGGCCCCCTAACAGCCGAGATCTGAATCCCGTAGATTATCAAATATGGAAATGCATGCAGGAAATGGTGTACAAAGCAAAGGTCCGTGATGTTGAAGATCTTCGTAAGCGAATCATGCAAGCTTGGAACGATCTTGACCAACGAATTATTGACTCGGCGGTGCGTGAATGGCGCAAGCGACTTCGCGCATGCGTAGAAGCTGAAGGCGGACAGTTTGAGTACAAATTGTAAATTTTTTACATTGCCTGCTATTTAGCTATAAATTTCATGAATTTCATTGACATTGTTTGAATATTGTTAAAAATAATAACGATTTTGTAGGGGCTTCCTTTTTATGCCTCACGGTGTATATATGTATGTACGTACGTACGTACGTACGTATGTATGTATGTATGTATGTATGTATGTATGTATGTATGTATGTATGTATGTATGTATGTATGTATGTATGTATGTATGTATATATGTATGTATGTATGTATGTATGTATGTATGTATGTATGTATGTATGTATGTATGTATGTATGTATGTATGCAATATGTATGTATGTATGTATGTATTGATCTAGGTCTATGATATAGGTCCATTTAGGACATATTGAGGTGTGACTACGTCTGTGTATGTGAGGCCTTGTGAGCGTATGTTTGTAAGTCTGTGGATGTATTTATATAAGCTTGTATGTATGTAAGTATATGATGAACCAGTGCATGTGATACAGTGGTGATATACCAGCGATTTTTGACTTAATCTGAAAGACTTCTACGATTAATCCCTGAGAGACGTGGGAGTTCAATCCGTCCAATAGATGTTGTGTCATTTGCCACAGCAAGCAACGGGTCGATTCTTAGCCGCACTATATAATATACATACATGTAGACTGAGATTCACAGCATATATATACATGTAGACTGTATTCACAGCAAAGCCTGCTTGGTTTGGAGTCGGAATTGTGGAATAATCGAGTTACTGTGTGCTGCGAAGCGAGATGTTCTACGAAGCGAGGAGATTAATGATGCGGAAGGTGGAACTCTTAGATCTGACCATCGACCACATGGAAAGACGGCGGCATCGCTCAAAGAGACCCACCCTTTCCGGATATGTGCTTCGGTAATGGCACTATGCAGATGTTCCGCTACCTTAAGTCGGGTTCAAAACACAGCATTATATTATAAGCGAGGACGTGCGATCATTTGAGTTCGGTTTTTGCTGCTGCTTCTTTCGGTGTCGTCTTGTTTTCGGAAGAATCCGTAGAATCGCACCGATGAGATGTTAACTATGTATCTTTGGTTCTATCGTATGGATGCACGTTGAAAGTCCAGGCGCACACACACACACATCAAACACACACACACACACACACACACACACACACACACACACACACACACACACACACACACACAATCACACTCACACACACGCGCGCTCGCACACACACACACAGCATATTATATTAAAGGTTCCATGCGAAGGCATTAATGCACACACAGTCATTTGTCATTCATATATATATATATATATACGTATATATATATATATATTTGCAGTAGATTAGTATGTATATATAATACTTATTGCACATTATTCTATGAGTTTATGTGTGCACGCATTAATACATGGACCTACATACCTACTTCGCGGAAGAAATTATATGGCGCCCGCGGAAGTTTACGAGCCACACTGTCGTCCGTCCGTCCGTCCAGCGGACCCTGAATTATGCATGGACGCCTGATCCCTGCATAGAAATGCCTTAACAAAGGAGGATTCATCACCAGCCGGGCGCAGCCGGGTACAGCCAACGCCGCAACAAAGGACTTAACATATCGTTTTCCGTCCATGAAGGTGTATCGGTCAGGACATAAAGACGATATACACAGATCCCGCGGCATGCAGAGACAGCCGGGTAAGATTGTGGTCGTAAAATGCAGCCACCGAAAGGAGAGGAAGCTGATCAAAGGAAATAAGAGGGATAGCTCTCGTTTTCAATGCACCCAGGAGAACTGAATGTTCAGGTACTCAGCACTCGTGGATAAGCTGGGCTCCCAGCGCTTGGCTTTAGAGAAGCGCTTTAGAAATGTGGAATTTACTAAGCAAGTATATCGTTTATTGCACCAACTGTTAACCGCATTCTGGTTTACATTCCACAATGGCCTATTTCGATTACTCATTCACAACAGAAGTTGGTAGAGATTGAAACGTGAGTATAGTAGGCGTATAGTCAGTATAGTAATTGCACAACTGTTATAGTAGTAGTAGTTTCAGTTTAACGACACTGTTTGATAACGAAGATCATTAGCGTCGCCCTCCTCATTCATCCAGGCTTGGGACTGGCACTAACAGCCACTTATATGGCTCCTCTCAAGGACCAGTGTTTAATCTAGACGTCTCTTGGGCGGGGGAAGTCCCCCCCAGTATCGAGTTCCCCCCAGAAACATGAAAGACATGTAATTTTGTACAGAAAGTGTGAAATTTAGGGATAATTTCCTCCCCCAGGATTTATCGTCTACCCCCCCCCTTCCCCGTGGTCAGGGTGGATCGAGGAGGGGAAATTTTTGTTGGAAAACTCTCGTTACTACCCCACTCGAGAAAATTCTTGGAAACACTCGTTACTACCGCCCCCGTCGTCAACTTTTCAAATATGTTGAATACCCTCTGAGAACCCTCGATTCCCACCCCCCGACAGCAAGGGGAGTAGATTAAACACTGCTCAAGGGCTCTGGTTGCATACCTGATCGAAACAAGTGCGACTTAACTTAAGGTACCCAGAAAATATGTGCTGAGCTGAACAAATTGAAACAGTAGGTATGTTCAACATTTTACCGACCAGCTGCATTGGTTTTCCAGTCGCTTTTAGTACACTGTTGTAGTCGTTAAAGTACTGAAAGAATATTGTTCCAAAACTTCCAAAAATTCAAGACTTTTTTTACCAATTTGTCGCCCCCTCCTGCAAAACTATCTTCGGGTCCTCATGCCTCCCTATGACAGAGACTCCGAGAAAATAAGGCTGACTTTAAGCAGCGAAAAGATGCAGGGAGGCCCGAGCTTGAAGCAATGAGCGAGTCACCGGAGGAAGTTGGTTCCTTAGCGTGGGGCCAATAAAAGTAAAAGCACGAGATAAATGTGTATTTATTTATGTATACATATTCCATACCAGTCCCAAACGGTTGTTTTGCATACGAACAGACACTTTATACTGGCATTCTAGCTACACTAATGTTAGCCTATTATGTTGACATCATCATTATGGGCAAGGTTGTGGCTTCAGCAAGCGTCCTCCACCACTATATCTATTCTTAGTCCTCCACTACTTAACGAAGGCAAACGACGAGCGGAGAGGCAGCCACTCTATATGTCCGTTTGATGATTAGCGACGTCCTAATTAGTAATTACTTGCTCACTCACTGAAAAGACAGGTATAGACGGCCCACAAATTCCACAATTCCATGGGCGTAGCCATGAAGCTGTTTTTATATAATAATAATAATAATTTTAATAATCTTTTCTTTATGGAAGAGCCTGACAAACGCACTGCGCTGTACATTTACATGTTATGCAATTGAAACAATTCACAAGAACACAAATGACAGAAGACATAAATCTTAACTAATAACAGAACAGACAGCCTGCAATACACAGCGCTAATAGCAGCCTACAAGGCATGTCCACCTACGGACTCGAACTCGGTACCTCTCGCTCTCTATGCCAGTGTGTTATCCAATGCGATATCCCCCCACATGGGGTGGTTGGGTAATTCTGAGATTACTGTCCTTTATGTTGAGTACTCTTCCGGAATCTGTTACCCGGCTTCAGTGTGCAATTCTGAACTCTGTAAGGGAATATATTTGACATTTCAGTGGTGTAGTATTAAGCGACTTCACCATTGCAGCCGTTGTGGTATCTGCTATTATACCGAGAGCCTCAAATGCAGTGGCGTAACTAGGGGTTCGTGCGCCCGGGGCAAGAATTTTCCTGAACATTTTTACTTAGTTCCACCAAAAAATTTCTGATGACCTTTTTTTTTGCTTTTTCGTCTTTTTCCCTCAAGAAAATTATCACAAGCCTCATTTTGCGCCCCCTCCGCGCCCCGTGCAAGACTCATGTATAATAGTTACTTTCTTTTTACTTTTTTCACTATTCGTGCCTGATTTCTTTCAAAAGATTCTCACAAGCCTAATTTTTCGCCCCCTGCCCTGCGCCCGGGGGCGGCCGCCCCCCTGCCCCTCGTTACGCCACTGCTCAAATGAAACCGGTCGCATTAGTTTCAGTGGATTGGTGGGGTCTGGCTCCCCTATAGACGAATACGCCCCTTACTGCTGCTTCTGGTCTGTATGCATGTATGTATTTAATATGTACATATGTATGTTTGTTTGTATGTATGTATGTATGTATGTATGTATGTATGTATGTATGTATGTATGTATGTATGTATGTATGTATGTATGTATGTATGTATGTATGTATGTATGGTATGTATGTATGTATGTATGTATACACATAAGTTCTTATTCCCCAGACTTATCATTATTCAATGAGGTCATCTGATCATCTTTGTCTGGTCATACCGAAATCAAGAACGGTTCTTGGCAAACGAGCTTTTTCAGTTGCTGGACCTACTTTTTGGAACTCTCTTCCTGTGTCTGTACGCTGTGCTCAGTCGCTTGTGTCATTTCGTTCGCGGCTGAAAACTTACCTCTTTCAAACTGCTTATCCACCGTAGGCTGTCTCTCTGTCTCTTAAGAACTGATCTTTTGGATGTTGACCTGTTTACGGCTTGGTTTTGATGTGCCATCGGTTGATATATATATATATATATATATATATATATAATTATATATATATATATATGTATGGGGCGCAGTGGTGTAGGGGTATGTTCGGTGCCTTGCAGTCGGAGGATTGCGGGTTTGAATGCACCTCAAGCCGCCGCGTAGGGACCTTGGGCAAGTCCTTCACTCGCAATTGCTCATGCGCTTCGGCGTGAAACTCCGATTCAGTGTCCGCGCTGTAGTCGGGAGCGCCTCTGAGTAGAAATCTTGAAGGGGCGCTATAACAAGTGCTCTACATACATACATACATACATACATACATATATATGTATATATGTATGTATAGTATACATGCATGTGTATATGCGACTTATAATCCGTCGTATGCATCAATGTATATATGTATGGATGTAGTCTTCTTCTTATAGGTTCTCTGCCCATACGGCACTTTCGTACTTTCAATGTCACCATTCTTCTCGCTGTCCAGGCCTCCCCTTTAGCTTGCTCTAACCGTCCTTCATCATCCAGTTCATCAACGTCATTCTTGGTCTTCCTCTTTACTTTTCCCCTCGATGGCATTATTCCCTCGATTATATATTGTTCTTAAGAGAGAATCTCCCCTCATTATATGACCCAACCACTTTCTCTTGGGGTCTTCTAATTGTTTCTATATTAGAGATCTTTATTCGTCCCTTTCGACCCTAGATGTATGTATGCATGTATGTATGTATATGTATAGGTATCTATGTATATTTGTATGTATATACAGTATATATTTATGTCTATGTATCTTAATTATATACATATATGTATCTATATATATATACATATATAGTATGTATTTATGTATATATGTGTGGGTGTGGGTGTGTCTGCATATATATATGTGTGTGTGTGTGTGTGTGTGTGTGTGTATGTGTGTGTGTGTGTGTGTGTGTGTGTGTGTGTGTGTGTGTGTGTGGGTGTGTGTGTATTCATTCGTTTATTTATTGAACCATATAATGACATCATTGCAACACTGTTGGGGATATTACTGTCCAGGAATAAACTGATGTATATGTGTGTATATATGTGTGAATGTATGTCTGTGTGGACTTGTGTATATTATCAACCCATTAGGAACCATCTCAGGATCTCTCAAAGGTACCCTCAGGGGGTTCTCAGCACCCGTCCTCTTCCCTTTGATTGGGGATAATAATGATCACAGTATATAAATATACATTATACAGGTATGCATACATACATATATGTATACATGTAACGCCTAGATAGGCTACAGAGTTATATATACATACAGCCATAAATACCATAATGAACGTCATACATTAATGTAAATATGAATGCATGCATTCAGACGTGCATAAATATATCAGGATGATGATGATGACGACGACAACGACGACGACGACGACGACGACGATGATGACGATGATTATGATGACTACTTTTATCATCTTGATGAATAAGAAAATGATGATGACAAAGGCGATGGCTATGGTTATGATGACGGTAGTTGTGTTGGTGATGATGATAACGATGACAGGTGTAATGATGATAAGTGTACTGATAATATAGACGACAAAACAACGGCTATGCCGCTATGCTGACAACGACCATGATAGCTGATATTATTTCTTGCTCCAAGGTAGTGCCTACCCACATATGATCCATCGGGCTTAGATATTAATTAATTAACTTCTAGGTTGGCTAAAAGTAAAATCATCATCATCATCATCATCATCATCATCATCATCATCATCATCATCATCATCATCATCATCATCATCATCATCATCATCATCGTCATCGTCATCATCGTCGTCGTCGTCGTCATCATAAATTATTATTATTATTATTTTTTTTTATTAAATTATTATTATATAATAATAATATTATTATTATTTTATTTTTTTATTATTATTATTGTTATTAATAATAATATTATTATTATTTTAAACGCCACTATCTAATGACCAAGAATCGATCAATAGCGCTAAGCAATTGTGAATTGAAGGACTTGCTCAAGGTCCCTGCGTAGTAAGCTTAATTGCTAGTAACCGTCTCAGTGCGCGAACCCGTACCAACCGCCTTATAAGGTAAGCGCTAACATATAGCTATTTACGACACCTTCCAAACTATATCTCAGTGTTCACCAAATATTTGAATATATATTTGCAAATATACATGTATACATATGCTCTGATAGGTATCAGGGGCGCTACATATAATGCATTATATATCCACGCGTGTTTTGTGTGTGTGTTTCCTCTGCTTAGGCCTCGCATAAAGGTCCCCGTCTGCATAATGCTGATCGTGGTCATCTGGGTGATCGCCGTCTCTATATCTCTCCCTCTGGCCGTCTACCAGAAGATGACCTGGCTATCCACCGAAGAGGTCTACATCTGCCACGAACAGTGGCCTCCAGGCGACTCCCGTAAGTTCTTCACCATCGCCAGCCTCGTCCTCCAGTACGTCCTCCCCTGCGGAGTCATCACCTACTGCTACACGTGCGTCTCCCTGGCTCTGAGGGCCAGGGCCCGGTCGAGGGCCCGACGCACCACCCGCAGCAACTCCTGCACCGAACGCCAGCAGCAGGAGATCAGCCGGAAGCAGCGAACCAACCGGATGTTGATCGCGATGACCGTTATCTTCGTCAGCTGCTGGCTGCCTCTGAACGTCATCCTCCTTCTGCTCGAGTACCACGCCGAGATCGAGAACTGGAACTACTTCCTGTTGACGTTCTTCGCCGCCCACGTCATCGCCATGAGTTCGACGGTCTACAATCCGTTCCTCTACGCCTGGATGAACGAGAACTTCCTCGTCGAGTTCAGCCGGGTCCTGCCCGCCGCCTTCACGCGACTCGGGGTCAGTCGGAACCTCTCCCTCGCCCGATCCATCTCGCAGTACTCGCTCATGGACAACCGAATTCTGATGCGTCGGCTCTCGTGCGGAATCGGAAAAGATCGCGGTCACGCCGAGAAGGCAGTCAACCACGTCACGTGTCAGGTCACGTGTGCGCCGTTTCCGATCGAACCGGAAAAGCGGGACGAACATTTGCATACCAGCGTCTAGCTCAGAAAAAGCGGTAGGATTGTTCAGCCAATCACAAAGCAGGAAATTAGGCCACGGCTTGCCCTGGTAATTAACTAATACTGGAAACCATGGCACCCATTTGTTATATTTATAGCCAACCGATCACGGTCAACGCGGTAACAACAAGCAACTCTTAGATGTCAAACCAACGCTTAGCCAACCAATCACGTTCAACGATTTCATAGAAACCAATTGTTATGTCTACAGCCAACCAATCAAGGAACAGTACTAGTGTATTACAACCAATAGCGTTCGACATCAATTTTTTCGGAGGACCGTCTTTCCTCCCTTCGTAATCTTTTATCTGTGTATGAAAGCGGAAATCCGATAGCCTATGTTGCGTCACAGAGCGAGTTCTTCGGGTAGCATTCTCGGAAAATAGACGACCGTTCTTGATATACGCATAGTTTTCCCCCGTCGGCTTTTCTTTGTTCTTGCGAGCATCGATGTCGCCATTGCTATTGGAGAAAGAGCAAATATTTGCCGGCGCAACGATTGCTGACGTTTCTAGGCCCAACGTACAGGACCCGAATCGTTAGTTCTTTTTAATGATCGTCGCTTCACAGAAACAACACCTCGTCACAGCAGAAACTATATTGTTAAACCGAAGATATCCCTCATAGAAGTAAATTTCTGATCAAAATAATTGCTGACCATTGTAATGTCGGACCAAAGAAATGTCTGACCAAGGTAATGTCGGACCAGAGAAATGTCTGACCAAGGTAACGTCGGACCAAAGAAATGTCTGACCAAGGTAACGTCGGACCAAAGAAATGTCTGACCAAGGTAATGTCGGACCAAAGAAATGTCTGACCAAGGTAACGTCGGACCAGAGAAATGTCTGACCAAGGTAACGTCGGACCAAAGAAATGTCTGACCAAGGTAACGTCGGACCAAAGAAATGTCTGACCAAGGTAATGTCGGACCAAAGAAATGTCTGACCAAGGTAACGTCGGACCAAAGAAATGTCTGACCAAGGTAATGTCGGACCAAAGAAATGTCTGACCAAGGTAACGTCGGACCAAAGAAATGTCTGACCAAGGTAATGTCTGATCAAAATAATTTCTGACCAATGTAATGTCTGACCAGAATAATGTCGGACCAAAGAATTGTCTGACCCAGATAATATTTGACCAAGATAATATCTCACCAAAGTGAGCCTGATGCCTGACCAAGGCAATGTCTGATGAAAGCTATGCTTGCTCCGGGAGCAGCAGACAATTATGCTATGGGAAGATGACAGCATGTTTGACACCTTTCATAAAGTGGTAGCCGTACTCGTAGTCTAACTGTTGTAGTCTAACAGTTTGACTCTTCTTTATACTACGGAACTATGCTTCGAATTCACGAACAATAATACGTAGGCCTATACAGTATACACTTTCTTCGAATAGTAAACCCAGTAAATATAGCATATAAATCGAACTCGAGTCATTACTCTGGTTGGGCATGCATGGGATACAGTGCCGTAACCACGGAGAGCTTTATAAAAGGCGCTAAGTAAATGTCGAGATGCATGCAAATGTCGCGTGTGACCAGAGAACAATGTCTAGCTGAATAGGCCACATTCGCTGATCTTAATTACCAGACAACAGGTGCAACGAACGTTCCTGGCTACTTATCATTAACGATTACGATTTT
>JACEVL010000570.1:400000-467500 GCA_020284085.1 Aporrectodea caliginosa
AACAACTTATCTATGAAATAATATTCCAGCGGCCTCATTTTCGGACTTTAATAAGTTGCTACATCCACACACTACACAATTTAACTTCGATCGTTTCGCCATTTTGATCCGCCACAGGGTCAAGGCCGTGTTGAATCGGCAGCGTCAACAAAAATGGCGGATGCGGGCTCTAGTGATATATTTATATATTATGCATCTCTATGATTGTAATCCAGCTCTCCGGTCACATTCGCTGCATTTTCAAGGTAAAAAGAGTTGCCATAGTAACAGCAACGTCTTAGTTTTAAATCAATAAATCGTCATACAAACAAACGATTTTTGTCACTTTGAATATAATTATAGTGAGACGCAATTAGGCGCAGATGTAAGTGAAAATTATCGAGCTCGTTGATTAATTACTTAGAGTCCTTCAAATATGATCCAAGCAGCGAGCAATCCTTCGCGACACTTGGACCTCAAAGAACGGCGTCTCTTGGATCAATACAAGGCAGAGGCGGCCGCGCTTTTGAAGAGCGCAAAGTACGACAAGGCTTTAACTTACTATAGCAAGGTAGGTACGACAGCTGTCTGAACTACACTTGTAATTATGTATGGCAATAAACAAGGACACCCACTGTGTTAAAAATCTATGCAATTCAGACTGCATCAACTTTAGTCGATAATTGCTACATGAATTATTAGTGGTGTAAGTCTAACTGAATACTTTTATAGCGCCGCTCAAAGAGCAAAACAAATGAATTTCTGAGCGCCACACAAACGGGAGACCAGCTGGTACCTGTCGGTTTTACGACCACCAAAATTCTTCATATATTACTTCATTTTAAATTCTTCATATTCTACGTTATTTTAATTCTATGTTACGTCAGAACTTATCTATTACGTCATAAACCTTAACGTTTCGTCATTAGAAAACATGGACGAGACTAACCCTAACCCTGACCCTAACCGACCCTCACGGCGCGAAACAACGAGGCATAACCTCAACGTAACCGATATGGACTATAAAACTTGAAGTCGTGAGGGTCGGTTAGGGTCAGGGTTAGGGTTAGTGTCGTCATTAGAAGACAGATATTAACTGTCGCGAACACATTCCTGTACTACAGGGGTCTCGTGTAGTTATAATTAAAAGATCTATTTTGGTGATCGTAAAACCGACAAGTACCAACCAGCTTATCGCTGGCGTGATATAAATCAAGTCTGCTATTTTATAACACCCAGGTTGTTTTGTTCGTTCCGGTGCCGGGTCAGACAGAATCCGAGTAGATTGATCTAGCTTAAGAGAAACACACAATTAACTCTGTCTATACTCTCGAAAGGAATCTTTAATTAAGGAATTGAAAACCGTCAATCTCGAAATTTAGGCGTATGAATTGAACGACAAAGACTTTGACGTTCTGATTGGTCGGTCGAAAGCATCGTTAAAGCTGCGGAAGCTGAGCATGGCGCTGGACGATGCGGACAATGCGATGCAGATGGATCCAAACAATACAGAGGTCTGCAGCCGTCTTCTTATCGATGCTTCTTTGTGTACGTCTAGGGTCGTAATCGCGAAATCGTTGTCATAATTCACGGATTTATAATGCAATCGTAAACGCACAATCTCACAAACTCACAACTCGATAACTCATAAAAATTGACTCGTTATTGTCGCAATTGATTGGCATACAGAATTTGTAATCGATACCTTAAAGGCTTAAACTCTTAATCGCATGCGTAATAGCGTCGTGTTCGTAAATTCGTGAAAGATGAAAAGGTAAAGTTAACACTTTCTGCACACCTTCATAGAATCTCATCAGAGGCGTAATCGTACCGTAAACTTAAACTTTGAATTGTATAGGTTATGTGAACTTTGAATCGTATGTGTAAACTTACAATGGAATATGTAAACTTAGAATCGAATGTGTAAACTTATGATCTTAACTCCTTACCGTAATTTCATATTGTAATGGTAAACATGAAGACCTAACCATAATATTCCTATTCGTCAACTCGTATTCGTAAATTTGTAAACACATTTTATATCATTTTTTAAATAACTGCTTGCATAATTCTGTACGAAGATTGTTTCAACTTGCACTGAAGGCATTGCTTCAAAAGGCGGAGGTGCTTTTCGCTAGAGGAGAATTTGAAATGGCTCTCGTCCTCTTTCAACGAGGTCATCAGCTGAAACCGGAACTGGAGAAATTCCGACTTGGTGTTCAGAAGTCGACAGCAGCCATACAAAACGCCATGACAAGTAAGCCATGAATGACAAGTAAGCCATTACAAATAAGGAATGACAAGTAAGCTACGACAAGTAAGCCATGACAAGTAAGGCATGAAAAGTAAGCCATGAAAAGTAAGCCATGACAAGTAAGCCATGACATGTAAGGCATGACAAGTAAGCTATGACATGTAAGCCATGACGAGTAATCCATGACGAGTAAGCCATGACGAGTAAGCCATGACAAGTAAGCCATGACGAGTAAGCCATGAGAAGTCAGCCATGACAAGTCAGCCATGACAAATAAGCCATGGCAAGTAAGTCATGACAAATAAACCATGACAAATAAGCCATGAGGAGTAAGCCATGACAAATAAGCATGACATGACATGTAAGCTATGACATAACAAGTAGGCCATGACAAATAAGCCATGATAAATAAGCCATGACAAATAAACCATGACAAATAAGCTATGACAAGTAGGCCATACATACATGCATGACAAGTAGGCCATACATACATATATATATATATATATATACTTACATCCATAATTATATATTAATCTATAAATACATGTAGTTACTGGATAGCATGCAGCCCTCTGAGAGTTCGGATTATCGCTCAGTCAGAGAAAATGACAGCAGACGACGAAAGGCCGTTATAGATTCTGTTGTTGAGAACATAATAACAGCCACACCTTCTAACATCAAGAACACATTAGATGACGAGGTTAATTCCATTCATGCAAATCATTTATTTAGCGCCACACGAGGAAGCTATTCAACTACGCTTCCAGCCCAGCTGAGCCACAGCCAAAGGGAATAATTGCTGAGAAGTGTGCATAATATATCGGTCCTGACCATTATAAGGCGAAGCAAAAGATTATTATATAGACCGCTGCCATGGTGTGGACCTATAGGCCTACACCACACGGACAGAGAGCACCCAAACTGCTTGTATTCGCCGGCTAATATCTGAGCAATGTATATTCAAAGAATTAGACTATTTAAAACCCGCGAATAACTTCGAGTTAAGGTGTATATAGGTCACCCTGTGCAATGGAGCGAAGAAACTAGAGACAGGAATGGATAAGACTTTGAGACACACAACTCCCACGCAGCCTTTAGGGTTTCATTATGGACATTGATTACGTAAGATGCCACGTTAGCAGTGAGGTTTTCAATTTATTTTACTGTTGCCTTATCTTTTTATTCAGTCCAGTATTTCGAATTACGTTTTTTTCGAAACTGCTTCTTTGTAGATTTATATAAATGAATCCTACGAATTCCGTCAATCTGGATTATTCTTCTGAGGAAGTCTGGAGAGAAACTGTGCGAAAACACTTTAAAACTGCTGCACAATTGCATCATCTCGTCATCGTTTAGGCCTATTTCCTAACAAAGAACAATTCTTTATTCAGTCGTGGAAGCGAACCTTGTTTTATTTTCCCTCGATCGTCAGAGCATTTTCAATTAAAACTAAATTACTTTATCAACGTGCTTTGATTCGTAGTAGGGAAGATTACCATAATCTTGGAACACCTAAAGATGTTTCTGAATAAAGACTTACAAACTTCAGGTCAGTGTATTCACTTATTTAACTATGTTTCAAGATAAGTCGCAGAATGGTGTTCAGGTTTTTGCTTTAGGCCAAGAGACCGAGAGTCTTCACTCTTCATGCTTAAAAAACAACTGAAATTCCATCTATTATGTTTACAAGCAGTACCTGCGCCGACAATATGGGTTCGATATGGATCCCATATAGGAATATGGGCTCTACATGGGTCGAAAGAGGGCATACTCACAATAAGGTGGTAGAAACACGCTACTGACGCTGCTATAGAAATGGTCTTCATTACATTATGTTACATTAAATGACTCATCCTGAATAACTGTAAAAATTCGTCAGCAGAGTTCCTTGTTTTTCGATGGATTGAAGCTCAATTGAAATTTCCTATTATTTTAGAATAAATTTCTTTTGTCTTAATGACGTTCGTCACTTTCAAGACAAGCGCTCGCTTCCTCAGAGGCGCAGAAGTTCCATGAACCACGACATAAGTGGTCGTTCTATCGAATGCCACCTGTTCCACAGCTCCGTAAGTATGGAATACACAGAGCTGTTGCTTTGACGCCAGCGACCACAGTCGGACCGTGTTGTCCAGCGAACCAGACACCAGAAGACGCTTGTCCGACGAAAACGAGACGGAAGTGACCGTCATTGAGTGACCACGGAGCACGCAGAACCTTGTGGAAAGACTTCCGGTCTGCCAGACCTCGATTGAGTTGTCGCCATCGTTGAGCTGGACCCCGAGTTCCAAGTCGTTCGAAAGAAGTGGTTTATCACACCTGACGAGACAGCGGTAAGCGGTCCTCTGAGCGGACGCCATCTCGTCTCCTCGTAGGAGTTTGTAATCGTTCGAGTGTTCGGCGGTGCGTGTCAGGTAGTAGAATCCGTCATGCAGAACCCTCCACGGCGTTCTCTGTTCCAGAATGATTCGACAGACGTAGGTTCTCGACTTCAGACTGACGACGTCCAGGTACTTCCTTGTGTTTCCGTTGGAAGTGGGATTGACGATGACGAGGTATTTCCAGTCGGTTGTAATTCCCAATCTGTAGCTGAGTAGCTTCCGCTTCCCAGCGCTCGAATCCATGTTCGGAATGTCTTCGGTTATTTTCGGAACCTCGATCGTATACAGAGACCGAAGACACGGGTCACGAACGTCAATGAAACCGTCACAGACGAGGAAAAGTATAAATGCATGGGGGGAATTGCCCCGGTCGTCTGCAACCGCAAGGGTCAAGTAGGTACTCTCCAGAAACTCGTGGGCTACGATCTTCAACGGATTCCCGAATCCCTGAACTACACAGCAGGAAGCGGACCGGCGCAGCTTCCGCGTGTAGAGCAGGTAATCCGAGAAGCAATCAACTTCGGCGTGACAGCGTTTGCTGAAGCTGATCCCGTTCCTGGCCAGCGATTCCTTGTACTGACGGTCGAAGTCCGCGGTCAGGGTCGGCTCGAGGAGTCCCGAGTCCAGATGCCAGAACTTCAGTCCGTCTTCGTTGATGTGGGTTGCGCTGGCTGCATACTCTCCCAGGACAGAGACTCCAACGCACTGTTCGTCTGGCTCGTTGATGAGACGCAGTTCCTGATCACTTGGTACCAATCCTCCTTCATTCTGGCTATCGATCCTCTGTTTTCTAATCGAGTCTAGCAGCTGTCGCACTCCCCAGAGTTTCAGATTGTGATCGTCGGACAGAGTGGCAATGCTCTCACCATCGTGCGTCACTCGCAGAAGGTTGATCTGGCTCCCGTGAGCGTGGAAGCTCAGCACCTCCGCTCTCTCCGTCAGATCGCAGATGCTGATGTCGCCATTGTTCCAGCCCATCACCGCGTATCTCCAGTCATCCAGAACGGCGAGAGCCGTAGAAAACTTCCACTGCTTTACTCCAAGAGATATCACGTCGTCCGTCTCACTCGAGTCTGGGTTCCACGTCCACAACTGGCTACTGCGAACCATGCGACCAACCCCAGCGGCGCCAAACAATACCTTCGCAGCGCTAGGCGTGCAAACAAGACCGAAAGGCACTGCTTCGCATTCCGTGCTCCTTTCAACGGGCAGCAGCGGGCTCCAAGTCTGCTCGAAGCTATCGACGTCAAGTCGCAGAACCCTGCAGCCGTGTTGTGAGGTTGTGCCGACAAGAACATATGTTGTCGCTGGAACAACCGTAAGCGTATCAATTCCAAAGTACGTGTACCCGCTAGAAACCTCATTGACGACAACTAAGTCTGGGACACTAATGACGAGCAGCCGGTGTCTGAATGTTGCCACGAGTTTGGAATCGTCGCAGACGAACCACAGACCGTCCAAGACCTTCTTCCCCTTGAACTTCACGCTCTTCGGGGCTTCGTCAATCGCCTGCGTGTCGATGACACCAATAAAGGAGAACGTTCCCCGTTGTCCTGCCTCGGCTTGGTTGGATACGAGCTTCACACCGGCTGCCATGTACCTCTGATTCTGGCTGATCGTCAGACAGCGAACCGTCTGAAATATAACGTCTGGTTGAGGCTGCTGTGCGAATGCAAACTCGCGATGCAGTTCACCCGTTTCCGTTTCACACACCTTCAAGAACGTTCCATCCAGATAAGCGAAGTGTCGACCGTTTTTGGTGATCGCTACCGGCGACGGTTTCGTCAGAGGAATCGAAGCCGTCAGGTCCAGCGTCTGGAGATTGAAGGCGTTGATGCGGAACGTCTGCGAATTCTTTTCGCTGAACTTGCAGACGACCGCTCTTCCGTCGTCGGACAGCACACCCTCGTTTCCTACGATGACAATGAACCTGAGAGGGCTGTCGAGACCCGGCAGCTTCATGGAGTGCGTCGGATACATGCTCGGCTGTTTCGTCTGCTCCATAGACCGTTTTGCATAGCCGACGAACCTCTGCAGCAGCTCATCCGTGTCGCCGTCGACTGCAAGACGTTCGACGACGTTGTAGGCGAAAAGGTCGGCGTCACACTTGAGTGAATCGTAGCAGATCCGCAAGAGGTCGCCGACGAGTCGAATCGACGCGTCACGGATGAGCTTCGGGTGTTCTGCCATTGTGCGGTACTCGTTGATCATCGCGTTCAGGCCGACTGCTCGCATCAGCGTCCGCAACCAGACGAAGTTGACGAGGCATCTCTTCTTCAGGTATTCCACGTCGCCGGAGCAGACGAGGTGGAACGGAAGGCACTCCAGCTTCCGAAGGTTAAGCTCCGTCAACGGCTGTGGCTTCACCTTGCGATCGGCGTCGACCACGGTCTTGTCCCGACGCTGACTAAGGACGATCGTTCTACGGATGCCGTTCTCCTGGTCGTACAACTCCGAAAGACGCCGATGGTAGGAGACAACCGTTGAGGGGTCGGTTAAGTACCGCTGCTCAGCCGCCTCCCAGAACTGTCGATGGTACCAGGTCGTGACCGTCTTCCCGTCAACCTGTTTCTCCGTCAGGTACTCGCGGAGCCGTTCGCTGACGCGCGCCCACATCAGGGACGGCATGCGAACGGTGCCCTCCAGCGGCGGATCGTGGTACCTGTAGACGTCGTTGAGGACCTCGTCATCGCAGGACAGGACGTCGTCCATCTCGACGGCCGTCAGTCCGCCCCGCGCGCACGTCAGGTACCCCAACGCGTGCGACACGAAGACAGGTCCGAAAGTCACCTCAACGGATTCGAAAAGCATAATGATGGCGGAAGACATGTTGTTTGGAAGGTCTCTGAGGCAGACCGCCGTGTACGAGGTCCATTTTAGTGACATGTCGATGACGAGCTTCACGAAGAGCGGGTTGCAGCAGCGGGCGATGACCACGCGGACGACGTCCAGTTGGTCTCCCGTCAGAGAACGGCTGCGATCGGCGAGGTGCGTTCCGATGAACTGGTGGACGGCATCGTCAGAGAGCGGCCTGAGAAGGACGAACGAGTCGTCGCAGTTGACTCGCTGTCTCGCCTTCTCCAGGTAATCACAACGGTCAGATACGACGGAGATGATGAAGAAGATGTTGCTCGGCAGGTGACGTGGCACCCAGCTGAACTCGTGAGCACCGTTTCTCGGAGAGAGCTGATCGACCGAATCGAGAAGGATCACGAGAGCCGAGTCCGGGTGATCGCTGGCAACCATTCTCAGCACCTCCATGAACTCCTTACGAACGTCGCCCAGTTTGCTGAGTTGGTCCAGCTGCGCCGGAGGGTCCTGACCAAAGGCCAGACAGGTCTGCGCAACGATTGATTTAGCCGTCGACACGACGTCAGAACTGGCCGGAGACGTTCCTAGAAACCTCAGGATTACGACTGGTTTTGCGGATGCCATCCAAGTCTGAACCATGACAGCAGCCCTGGCCATTACGGCGGTCTTCCCGCTCCCTGACGGACCGTAGACCACAAGAGGACGTCGCGGGGTGTCCGTCGTGGAAGACAGGAGATAGTTCTTCATCTGATCAAAGGTCTCCTCTCGTCCATAGCATACCTTGGACTTGAGCAGAGCCAGATGGGCGTGATGTAAGACCTCGCAGTAGAGTTCCCTCCGGTTCTTGTCAAGCTCCGAGATACTCGTGTTTCTTGTACTTATGAGGGATTTCATCTCGGACACAAAGTCCCGGCAGAACTGATCCAAGTAGTCATCGTATTCGGACGACTGCTCGATGGCAACTCCCTTCCACGGAACCTCGTACCTTCGCATACCAACGTCGCAGCTGCTCAGCCTGGCCCTCAACCGTCGTAGCATCACCGAGGCTTCCTTATCGATTTGATTGTCGGAGGACATGTCAATGAATCTCCCCATAATTCCCGGTTTCTCCTTGTCCAGATCCGCACCGATGTCGTCGAAGGTTCTGACGAAGCAGACGGATCGCTTTCTTGTGTCCACAGCGTCAAAGATGCCGCGAGAAATCTCGTCCTCGGTGACTGCGGTGACAAAAACGTTGGAACAAGAAAAACGTTAAAAAAATAAACATTACAAATGATCAAAAACCAATTCCACCGATTCTTAACCAACAAACAACACTGCAGGATCATTCAATATCTTGAATTTACGGAGAATACTTGTCCACAATATGTACGTCTATGTATGTATATGGCCATTTTCATAGCGCCTTACGAAACCTCGACATCTTCTGTCACTAGATTCAGCTCCAAGAATGATCTAGGGAAAGCTGAGCTGTGAAAGCTTTAGTCTTAAAGTGTCGAAGTGCCTACATTTTGGAATTCTTTCCCTCTCTCTCTTCTGTAGAAAACCGTAGGAGTCTGAATCTACGCATCTTTGATGCGTAGATTCAGAACTCCTACGGTTTTCACACAGGTGACGCTTCCAATAATAGGGGGTTATGGGCGAAGCGTTAACATGTCCAGCAATCTGATATAGTGATGAAAGTGTTAAGCAATGCTTTTACCCAGATGTGGAATTCAATCCATCCATAACAATTAACAAATTATCGATCATGATGATATATTCCTTTATTTATCAAGCAGGAAGACACACCGCTTCACAACTTACATACACAAAGAGTACTATAAAGAGTACTATACAGAAAAAAAGGAATAATGTTAGTTTTTAAGATTTGGGTCAACGTGGTGGCTTGAAAATTCGCTTGTATAGAACTCGAGGTATAAAGTTCGTAGTGTCTTTTGGAGGAAGTACAAAGTCATGTGCACGAGGCCGGAGGGCGTAGGGTCGCAGCACAGGTGGCGGAAAGAAGCGTCGTAGGACGTGCATCTCATTCCAGATGATGGACTGGAGGAGGCGGTCTTCAGCTGACGATACGCGCTCTTCGATGGTTGCGGTTCCAGATGGTAGATAACCCAGGCGAGCAGCCCTTGCATGAAACCGTTCAAGTCTGTTGCGATCGGCTGCTGACGCTAGGCCCCACCATGCTGGTGCCGCGTATAGCAACCTGGAGATGGTGGTGGCCTCGGCAACCAGGTGTAACGCCTTTGGTGGAAGGCCATGCGCTCGGAGGACTCGCAGGGCGTGCAGGGAGGCAGAGCTGGCCTCTATGATTTCGTCCACATGGCCGATGACGCTGAGATCGCGCCCGAGGGTGACACCGAGGATACGCATAGAGTCGACTCGGAGCACACCATCAAGCGGGGGTGGCGGCTCAAAACAGCTCCTCCTCGCAACGAGCATCTCACGGGACTTGGTAACGTTTAGTCTGAGATTGTTTATCGCCGCCCATCTTGATACGTTGTTTAACTCCTCTGTGACCGTTGTTCGCGCCCTCGACCCCACCAACAGATAAGTATCATCCGCATACTTAAACATTTTGTTCTCTGGATTGACAGGATGTAAGTCTGATGCATTGATGTCATAGGTCGAGGGTCCCAATCCGGAGCCCTGGACCACACTTGCGTTGATGAACGCTGGTTTGGAGGTCCGGCCTTGAAATCTAGTGACGTGCTGGCGACAAGAGAGGAATTTGACTATCCAGTTGAAGACGTGATCTTGGATGTCTAGAGTAGATAGTTTGTCAACTAAGGTAGAATGCCGGACAGTATCAAACGCTCGAGAGAAATCCAATGAGATAAGGGTGACGTAACTGTTTTCTCGTAGCATGGATGATAACTGCTGGATTAATGCTATTAGGGCTGATGTCGTCGATCCAGTGGGACGAAAGGCGAATTGGTCTTCAAGGAGCTGCGTCATCGGAGGCATGGTGAAGGTAGGGTAAAGATGGCAATGGACGATTTCCCGCTCAACAACTCTTGATATTACCGGAGTGATCGATATTGGGCGGAAGTCAGACATCTGCTCTGGCCGCTGTACCTTGGCCACTGGATGGATGATGGCAGTACACCACTGCTGAGGGACATATGAGGCTAAGATCGTTCGATTGATGAGGTCGGAGAGCAATGACGAGTAGACTGGAGCAGCCAGGCGAAGAAACCACGCCGGAAGGCCATCTGCTCCATCGGCCGTATGGTGCAGCCGATCCAAAATGTGGAATAGTTTGTATTCAGACATAAAAGGTTGGTCTGGTGGCGCCGTCTGTCTATGACCTGGTGGAGTATAGACTGGATCCGTGGACGTTCGAGCATAATGTTCGTTAAGATCGTCAGCTGAGAAGGGAACATCCAGATGGTCCTGCGAACGTCCCTTCGTTGTTGCATCCACCTGCTTCCAGAGCTCACGTAGACCACCTGTTAAGTCTATATTCCTATATTCTATATTCATGCGTACAATAAAGAGTCGGGAGACAGACAGACAGTAGAAGGAAGATCTATAGCAGGGAACTGTATGCTCAATGGGGGGGGAGCTACGTGCGAGTTTCGCCCAACAAATCGCACCCTATTCAGCTTTTTCTGAGCACCTAGGAATCACGCCTGTAAGTGCAGAACATACGTTTTTGCCCAGATATCAGGAGACAACGGAGAGACTACTTTTCTCTTTCAGCACATATTTATGTCTATCCAACGCCGCAATTTAGTCTCTTTTGAAGCACCTTTTCCATCGACAAAATCATCTCCTAAGACTAGGAATTTAGGAAAATCTAGAACAGTGCTCTACTAATTTTGATGCGCTACAACAGTTTGACCTGACCTGAGATGAAGTACTTTTCCGCATCCGTCTTTCTCATGAGTTGCCTCTTGACGGCCTTCTTAGCTGCCGATCGGAGAGACGTCTGGATCGTATGAGACAGCCTCTCCCATTGGCTGACGTCTGCCTGCTTCTGGCGGGCAAACGCTGGATCCATCGAATTGAAGAACTTGAGCTTAGAAGCGATCGGCTGCAGACATTCGAACAGGTCACAACATTAATTGAAACACTCATCAAATGGCAATCCACAGTAGCAAATTTTCCCTATCGCCTTCTGAAATACTGTCAAAAAATTTATCTTTACTCTTAAAATCGAGTTTTTCGTCTTACTCTGTCGCGAATATCGTTAAAACCACTCCAGGTTTATCCGCATCTTAAATAATTAATCTCCTTTGCTAAATTTCCGAACCTTTTTCTACCTGTGTGCTCTGATGAAATAGAGGTTGGACTTGCAGGCGGTTTACCTGGAGAAGATTTTCCTAAAGATGTGCTATGTGAATTAGTTGAGATATCAACTATAGCTTTGCAATAATTACAGTTACCTGGAGCACTGTAACATGATAAAAATTTTCCGGGACTAAATTTCCCAGATTAAATTCCTATAGACACAACAACGTACCCGAATATGTCCCAGACATTTTGTCCTAAGGTAGAAACTTTTATGGAAAAGATGAAATGTCCCCGTATGTACACATACATGATACAATTATTCAGTCAATAACTGAGTACCTGTAGCACGTATCGTACAGGTATGGCGTTGTCGTCTCTTTTGTACCAGTCGCGAAGTACCTTCACCCGATCGACAGAGGTCACTCCACCGGAAAGACTGGTCAGCAAATTGAACTCCGTCACCTCGATAGAGTCCGGAAATGGCCGGAAGCCATATCGATCTCCGACTAATGTCTAAAATAACATCGAACTACTACGATACGACGCTTCGGTAGAATTTGCTAAACGACAAGTCCTTTGACGCACTTTTCCAATCAATCAATCAATCAATCAATCAATCAGTTTCGTTTATTCTCAACATCAAGCCGACAGGTCGCAACTTGTAACAGGTAACGGGTGAGAAAAATTGTCTCAGCTCTGACAGTTATTAAATGGGTTGAGATAGCAAATAATTATCTCAGCTCTAACAGTTCCGTGTCCACGATCTTTGGATATGTCCATCAATTCAATATATTTTTAGGATATGGTGAAGGATGGAGAGAGTCGGCTGGATGGATGGAACGCAGGACAAATGAGAGATACTAGAAATGGTGGACGAAAAAAGGTCCCTGATAAGGATAATCAGAAGCCGAAAGAGAAAATGGTTTGGTCGCATAATGAGAGGAGACTTCCTCCTAAGAACTACAACTGAGGAAGAATGGAGAGGAAGAAGACAAGAGGAAGACCAAGAATGATGTTGTTGGACTGGATGATGGAGGATGATTACAGCAAGTTGAAGGAGAGAGCCAGACAACGTGACAAATGGCGAAATTGGACGTACGAACCTGCATAGCAAGGCAGAGAACCAAAAGAAGAAAAGAATCAGAATTAGAAGAGAGAATTGAGCACCTCCCCTACGTTAACCCCTTTGGATCTTAACCTGGAACCGATTTCACCCACCGCCTGTCGATTATGTTTTTACCAAGCGCTTGCGAGTAAGCTTATTCCCACGACTTCGCTATTTTGGACGCTATAGAAATTATAAGTTTACGATTACTATTAAGTTGCACTAGGGACACGGGAGCTTTACTACCTTTATGGTGGCTTACGTAAAGCAAAGCCAAGGCCTAAATTTATGGGACGCGTTGGACCCTATAGATGCCCCTACATTTCTCGATGGGCTGGAGCCTCCTAGATTCCCTGCAGAAATTTACGCCTTTATCCACCGACACTGTTGGAGTCTTACCACAAAATTCGGACCGCAGGACACAGCCTGGCAGGCGGCGATCTCCTTAAGGCAGAGTTCGGACACCTGGTGGTCGTTGATGACCTCGTCCGTCACTCCCCATCGAAGGTCAACCACCTGGAAGTCGAGGCCCAGCTGGTCGCAGTGACGCTCCAAGTCTTGGTAGGCATGACGAGCCAGGGCGTTTCGCTCCGCCCGGAAGTCTACAAACAGCAACAGCAACGTGCAACGTAATCGTAATCAGTATATTGTAAGGGACTGTTCTTCTTCATCAATGAATTTTCATATATCCTAAGACTTCTGGGACGACAGCATTAGCTTTGGCCAGTTGGTCGACTGCCATAACCCTATCACAAGGCTTTTAACAGAAAGACAGACGGACAGGCACACACACAGACACATAGACAGACACACAGACAGATAGACAAGCAGGCGGACAGACGGAGAAATCTTGCATAAGTTACCTGAGAAAGTGCTGCTGAGAAATATTCGGACAATGTTAGAAGGCAGCTCTGGCAGACTGTGGAAAGACCCGCGAAGGATTCTAACGAAGTCTTCTGGAACATCCTTCGACCCTGAAACAAGGCTGCTACTGCTGCTACTGCTGCTACTACTGCTGCTTCCAACCGGTGTGCAGTCAGCTGGAACGAGAGGTAAGCGAGAGAGGAAGGTGTCTATTCGGATGTTCTTCCATCCTATTTCTTGTGCGATGTCGAGGCAGCGCCTGAGGTACTCGATCGGATTCTGGGGTCGATGTACCGTTAGACCAAACGTAAGGCTCTGAAATTAAAACATAGCTAGCATATCAACCGATGCAGCATAACATCTGTAGAGTCCATCAAAGATGATTTCTAGACCGCTTCTTGCGACTGTAAAATCTGTTACCATAATGATACAAGAGAACAAATACATCATTCATTCACTTATCAAGATCTCTAATGAACTCAGTTCTAATGAGTACGCTGACCGCACGCTGTCTGTGAGGAGAACAGACGACAAGGGAAGGGACTGGCTACACGCCCTCATATGCCGAGACTAAGAAAATTAAGTCGCTAACACTTCATACACATGGCTGCCTCAGGGTTAGCTGAAGGGACTAGTCCTCTTCTTTGATCTATAAGATAGTCATAGTGAGGTCGATCCTCCTTAGCAAGATCACCTGTGTTGCTTCAAATCGGTTTATACTGCAAATGATAAACACTATTGCACCTTATATGCATGGTGCTTACCTCCATTAACAAAGGAGAGGAGAGGAGAGCAGAGCAGAGCAGAGCAGAGCAGAGCAGAGCAGAGCAGAGCAGAGCAGAGCAGAGCAGAGCAGAGCAGAGCAGAGCAGAGCATAGGAGGAGAGAGAGAGAGAGAGCAGAACAGAGCAGAGCAGAGAGGACAGGATAGGAGAGGACAGGATAGGAGAGGACAGGAGATGAGTATATATTATAGGTCTATAGTTACTTGAAAGAGTTCTGAGATATTTTTCGCCGTCAGATAATCTTTCATTTCTTGAGTCGTCATGGCTGACTGGTCTCCAGTCGTCCGTGAAATCTGCACGTGACTTGCCCCAAGTTATCTCACGTTACGGGTTAAGTGCCGTTGCTAAGAGAGTTCTCTTATAGGAACAGAGCCCATCCTATAAAAATGCATCACAATTTCAATTAAACAAACATATAAACATTTGATTTCTCTTTTGCACTATTTGATTCAATTTGTGTAAAACTATTCGAATCAAATAGTACACCGAGAGGTACTGCATTAAACTGCATCAAACTGTGAGATGCAGGCTTTACATATGTGCTGAAAAGGCGCCATATTAAGTGTTTTCATATTATATGGGTATGTATGTATGTATATGGACATTTATATAGCGCCTTACCAGAAACTCACGAAGGCGCTAATATATGCATAGACTATAGGCCTACATTAAAAAAAACCGCTACATATGAATCAAGCATAGGCCAACCGTACAGTGAGAGTGATGGATATGGATGTAGAAACAAGCAGTGGCGTAAATCATGGGGGGACAGAGGGGGACAGTCCCCCCCCAAAGTTTTGACTTAAGCCCTGCTGCCCCCCCCAAAATCCGGCCCTCGTAGGTACTCTGTCCCCCCCCCCAAAGTTATGTATAGATTTTCGCCTCTGGAAACAAGCAGGGTTTTCTGGGTTTGATCTAATCTAATTACTTCTATAGTGCCTTACTCATACTGATTCAGCGCTCGTGAATAAGCTGGTGCCCTGCGGTTAGCTTTAGATGTACATGTTTAGAAATTTGGAGTTTACGATACGATTAATGCACAAATGTCAGCAGCCATGTTGGCTGTTCAATCAATCAATCAATCAATCAATCAATCAATCAACTGATGTCTCCTGTCATTTTGACAGATTATTTTGTTTAAATGCAGAATTTGCTCGATGAATGTCGCACGTTTGGAGAAATTACTGTTGCAGAGTCCGCGTGCCGGATTTAGTTCTCAACTCACCGTGGATGTCCTGCGTTAAATTCGGACGGGTTTGGTTGCACGTTGTCGTGACCTTCCGTGACCGGAATGGTCCACCTATAGGCTATAGCTCGAGGGGGAACAGGTTTCAGCAGATAGCCAAGACTCAGACCAACTGACCTTCTAACGCCGTCTTCATCGGGCAACTTTTGACCCAGAGGAGTAAGGGCTGAGCGAGTCGTTGGAACGGAGCTACTGTTGCAAATCATGGAATCAACTCGTTTCAAGACACTATCAACCGTTCGACGGGCGTCTGACACCTGTTCTGTGTGTAGGACTACCTGGTGATGGCTTGAGAGATTTCCAGACGCCGTATCATCATTCATCTAGCTATGAGGGACCGCTGGACGATGAGACAACCTTGAGCCATTGGTGGCGGAAGCCGCGGAACACATCATCTATCGTTCGGATTCGTTCCTCATTCTAGATTCTACGCGCTTTAGACACTCTGAACTTGCTGAACTCTAGTTGGGAAGCTACTGGTTGGGGCAGCCTGGGCAGGGTGTGTGTGTGTGTGTGCGTGCGTGTGTATGTGTGTGTGTGTGTGTGTAACTGTAGGTGTGTGGGGGTGTGTAGGTGTGTGCGTGTGCGCGCGCCCACCTGCCACTGGTGACTCTTCTTGTCACTCCGAAGCAGTTTGCTAGTTAAAAATTCTGTTCTTAGTTGCATATAACATCAAAGTCTCTGGTTGTTTGACGACGAAGGCGCTATATAAATGCTCAATTACAAATTGAGTTTCCATCGATAGTCTAAACTCTAAACCCATTGAGTTATTACTGTATACCTCTGTCCTTCATGTCTAAGTTAAAATGGGTCGAGAGTTCAGATGGCGAAGGTTAAACGCACTCTCGTCGTTATTGTGGGGTACTTACAAAAGTTACAAGGCGCTGAATGAAACCTCTAGATAACCAACTCCATGTTATAAGGCGAGATTTACTATAGGCCCTATAGCGCAGAACAACAGCAAGGTTACCGTTACATTACAATATTTACCTGACAACTGGTACGTTGACTGTGTTCATTATAGAAATTAATCCGATTACGCGAGTGATATAGACTTACAACGGTTTCGTACTGGCGCTACTTAAATGCTCAACCGAGTCTACGTGCACCTATACGGTTTGACAAGCACTCAGTAAATCGAAGGCTTAGGCTACATGTATCCATACGCAAAATTCTACGTACCTTGGTTGTACCTGAATGACTGAAGACGCTTACAGATTAGCATTTTTAGGCGTCATGGGCCAGCTTTAGTCGCTCACCCAGCCTAAAAACCCAACGGGTCAATAGGTTCTTACACCAACGGCAGACGGCGCTGTTGATTGATCGTGTGTACGCCTTCAATACCAGTGCGACCACTGCTTGGGAGTTTACCCAAGATCTTGGGATTTTGGGGGTACGACTTGGGATCTGGGAATTTTGCCTGGCAATCTTGGATTTTTTTCTAATGTAACAGACTGGTTTTTACCGTACTTTGCAACGGTGGCAGCGATTCAGATTAGAAAACTCACTTAGTCTGAAAGACGTTTATTATTATTGCAACTTGTAAACATTGTTAATTCAATGCTATGCTGCGGCTTTTTCTTTGCCAGTTCTTAGCTAGGCATTTTTGTGAATAATTGTGATTGTTAAAAGTTAAAACGCATTTCATATTTCATCACAACTTTTTCCTTGTCGGTAACTTGGGATTTTTTATACTTTTGGCCAATCTTGGGATTTTTCTGGCAAGAGCTTGGGATTTCAGAAAATGGAGAGTGGTCGCACTGTGCAGTACGTAGTCGACGGCCTATGCAACGTTTATGCAGACCTTGTGAACACGCGCGCGGGATGTCATTAGAAACGAACAACAAACTCATCGACTGACGCGTAGGCCTCACCGACTTAAGGCCTATCTGGTCTACTCAGAGATTAGGCATAAACTCTAAGTCAAATATTGTGCAGCGAGGTCAAGTAAGGTCAACGTTGACGGCTAAGGATCCACAAGATGTCGCTTGCAATTGAATAATGCGCGAACGTATTGGACACCTTTAAAACGCTATCTGCCAATGTTACATATTCATCAATTGCTTTTCATCAATAAGAGCTGTATTATGCCAAAAACTAATCTTTGTCGGCGGCAACGGCCTATGTTGTCATAAGCTGCCGTTAAACTGTGGATCCATCCATCCATCAACAAGAGCTGTAATATGCCAAAACTAATCTTTGTCGGCGGCAACGGCCTATGTTGTCATAAGCTGCCGTTAAACTGTGGACACACACACATCAAATATTTTAAAAACTAGTCTTGGTAACAGAGCATTTGCACTAAATGCCTATCTGGTCTTTTCAGCGATTATGCAAAAGCTGTAAGTCAATAATTAGTCAAATATTGTGCGGCGACGTCAAAAGCAAAGTGGACGTTGACGGCTAAGACAGCCACAAGATGTCGCTAGAAACTGAATAATGCGTGAACGCATTGGAGACCTTAAAAACGCTATCTGCCAGTGTATTAGCCTACATATTCCTCAACTGCTCTTCATCAAATATTTAGGTACAAGTTCATACAACTTATGTAGAGTTTAAGAGACAAACTGAGGTAGCAAAGAGAGAAATAGCAGATGAGGCAAGTACAAGCTGGGAATCCTATTGTGGTAAATTAATTAATTAAATTAAATAATCAGTCAAATTTAATATCGATTTGGAATATGGCACACAGAATGGAAGGGGTGGCATCAACATACAATCTCACCCTTCAGCATGATGGCACTAAGGCTGAATCTTATTTACAGGTTAATTTATTGGTTAAAACTCACTCTCATACCAAAAGTAGTGCAACTAAAAGGACAAATTCTTAAATCATCCAAGAAAGATACTGAAAATTAAATATTACCAAATCATTATAGCAATGATACATGGGTTCTTAATGAGGCCTTCACTATTTGAGAGCTTCAAGATAACGGACTTCTCAAGAAATAATAAATCTCCAGTTGAAGATCGAATCCCTCATGATTTATTAAACACTTTAAGGATGAGCTGCAATGGTTTCCCAGTCGCTTTTATTACACTCTCGTTGAAGTCTTAACCATCTCCATAAAAGTGCCCAACAGTTTTTTTTATCTATTTAATAGAGTATGGACAGGTATACTACCAAAAGACTGGAATCATGCCACAATTAAACTTACTTTAAAACGTAATAAAGACCTTGGGACGTGGAGATGGCTGAAAGGTAACATGCTGGCATGAAGATCAGGACGTGGGTTCGATAACCGCTAGCCCATAAGGTTGACTCAGTCTTCAACTACCTAGGGGCGACTGTAAAATGAGCAGGACAGATAGGCGCCTTGCAGGTTGCCATTCGACTCCTGTTAAACTTGGTGTCATCTGTTAATACTACAATATAATGTAATCTTACTGTGTACTTGTTAGTTTCAATTAATAAATGAATATTATTATCTTACAGATCCTGAGTCCTAACAGTCAATCTCACTGTATAAGAAGTAATCCGAGGCTTACTCATCTCTGAAATCACAGTCTTCAAAAACATGATTTATTTTGTCAAGTTAACAGAACCCTCTGAAGTGTTTCCTTTAGACAAGTACATAATGAGCGTATATGATTACTACTCAAGTTTTGAAACATAATTTGTAAAGGCAAGCCAGAGACATACTTGTACTCGTCAGTTTGAATTAATAAACGAATATTAACGATCTCCATAAAAGTGTTTCCTTTAGACAAGTACCGGTATATAAATGAGCAAATATGATAACTACTCAAGTTTTGAAACACAATTTGTAAAGGCAAGCCAGGGACATACTGACAAATCGTCATAACGTATGCTGAAAAATTTATCCAGCCTGTACTAATTTATTCTTATTTCAGAAGACCCAAGTCCTTACAAAACCATATCAAACATCTGCCATATTAAAATTTAGCACCGTTCTTTTTGTATTCAATTACAAATCATCGAATCAACAACTTTTAAAATTCATAGAACCGATGCAATCAGTCCAGCCTCAAATTGCTCGCTTTCGACCTGAAAATATTGAGCTACAAATTTAGCGTAAAGCCTCCGCTAGGAAGCATCGACTGCTTGTTCCTCGTCATTCTGCGTCTCGTCCCACCTCTCAATGTTCTCTAGTGCCATTGTGTAGCTAAGATAGGCCTTCTGTAACCTTTGGGACACCTCAACACCTTTATTCTGCTGCTCCTTGGTCCTCAGCGACGCTCCTGTGCCACAGACGCGCCTCATGTCGTCCTTCATCGAAGCCATCTTTCGACGCATTGCCTCCGTGTGCTCCATCAACTCACCCAACACCTCTTCCACGTTATTCTCGTTGAACGGACAGCCTTCCGCGATTTCCAAAACCTGGGGATTTACCTCAGCGGATTCGGAATTTCTCGCACGCGATCGTCTTTTGCTGGGCTTGGGTTCATTGTGAACTATTCTTGCGACGACGAAACCCTGAGGATGGTGTGCATACTGTATGTTGCCCCGAGGTAGGTTCGTCACTGGGTTCGATGGCAACGGGTTTTGTGAGGTCCTCTTAGATAAGTCTATTGGAAGATTGGACTGGTAAATTTCACTGTCAGTTGGTGATAGTCTTAATGTTGACTGGCATGCTGACTGGTCAATGTTAGCATTTGTCGTTGAATATGGCTGAGAAGTTTTTGACCGTCTCCCTTGCCTGGCTGCAAGACAAAACAAGAGTCAAAACCAAATGTTAAGCAGTTAGAATAAAAAATCTCGTTAATAATAATACCAATAATAAATAATAATATAGTTTAATTCAACTTATCAATCACTGCAATCTTTAATCCTTTAACGACGAGCTGCATTGGTTTAGCAGTCACTTTTTTAGTACATACTCGTCGTTAAAGAAATGTTGTCAAGCAGTTAAATTGCTGTTATCGTGTTTATCTTTCTGAAAGAATATTCTTCAATCCACTGACCACATGTCCAAGAAAACCCAGGTTAGAAATCAAGGATCACTTCACTTGTCTTGCGAACTAAGAATAATAATAATACTTATGAAACAAACTTTGTGTAAGGTAAAACACACATCTATCGGTCTTACATTTCTTTGGAACTTGAGCACGTGCAACTAGCATTGCCTTCTCCGTATCTTTGGAACTATTGTGGCCAAGCTCGGAGATTCTTTCGTCATCATCGTCATTGCTCCCATTCGCTTCTGGATGAAAGCCAAGGCCGTCTAAAAGAGTCTGTGGGATTCCTTGGTCCATGTGTTCATCGTAAGCTATCGTCTCACAGAATTCGGACTCTTTTTTCGTTGGTATTCTAATTATTGTCTTGCTAGAAAACAGCAATGTTCAATAAATAAAATGTTTAACCTGCCGACAGAAGCACAAAAATCAAGCAATCTGCATAGTAGAGCTGTACCGATTAAACGGTCATACGGCGTAATCGGGCCGATTATTAGAACAATCGGCATAATCGGGTATCGGCAGAAATAATCGGTTAATCGGTGCCGATGTCAAAATTGTCATAATTTAATCATTTTTTGAATTATTGCATAAAGAATTCTAATTTAAGCGTCCATCCTGCATAGGTTCCCAACCTTTTTCAAAGCAAGGCACCCTTACTAAAAGTCATTCGGTCTATGACACCTGGATGCAAATGTACTAATTTTTCTTCCAGTTAGTTCTTTATTTTAATGGCAAACAACATTCCTTGTATTGAGCCACAGCAATGGAACTATATCTACACTAACTAACGTTTTAAAACTAGTTACATGTATATACCAATCATTAGTGATAACTTCACATTTGTCAACAGAAAAGCTTGCTCTGGCAACCATAGAGCACACAAATATTATACAGTCATGGCATATAGCCGTGGCAACCACAGAGCAAATTCACAGCACTCGTGGATGCCACGGCATCCAGGTAGGGAAACACTGTTCTACTGCTACAATTTCTGTACTGATCTAGTGATGACAGAATCTGACATCTAAATAAAAGTACATAGGAAAATGAAGACAAGAACAAACATACCTCTTTGTGCTGTCATCATTCTTTGCTTTCTTAACCTGAAAATAAAGCAGCATTGAGAGAGAACTAGAAAAGAAGTCATTGTTGCTGTAGGGCTCAATTTCAAATAAGTAATGAAAAAGGTGTCAAAATGCTGGTACAGTGAAGGTTCAAGAACCACATCAAACACGAAGTTAAATTACAGAAGAAATTGGTCTCAAATCATTTAAAATGCCATAGTGATGCAGAGATGAACTGATATAAATATTCATGACATGCATATGTGTAGGAATATGTGAAGGAATACTAGTGTCTGTGTACAAATATAGAACAGAAGAGCAGTCCCTTAAGCTAGCCCTGAGGCAGTCATGGGTATGAAGTGTCAGCGACTTCATTTTCTTAGCCTCGGGCCCTCGGCATATGAAAGCGGGTGGCCGGTCCATGCCTCGTCATCTCATCTTCCCACTAACAGTGTACGATCAGCGTACTGCCATACTCAATATAGCTCAGTTGGCTAGGGGTGCAGGTACAACAGAAATCTCAAACCAAATTTCTACCCTGGCAGGGATTTATATACATATATGTGCAGAATACATATATATACAGTATATATATATATATATACTTCATGCATCCATATATATATATATACATATATATGCACAACATACATACAGAAACATAATAAATATGCATGCATACATAGACGCATACATACATCCACCATACATACACAATATTACTGGTGACTCAGCTTACTGTGCATTGTTTTGCAAACTGATGTAATATTTTCATTCGTAATGACATTTAATATCATATAGGCTAGCACAGAGTGCTTCTGAGTAAATATCTTGAAGGGGCGCTATATAAATGCTCAATTACATTACATAACATTATACAAACATATTATCAAGATGCAGTGTAAATAAGCAGAATGGAAGAGCCTAAAAATAGCCTGCATTGTACCTTTGCAATTTCAACGATTGATTTCTTAGCATCATGACCAGAGCTCCTTCTATTCGCTGCACTGCTAACAAAAACAAACCGTGATGCACACATATACTTAACTGTAGTAAGCTCAGCAACAAACAACCAGAAAACTTAGTTACCATCTATCTATCTATCCTAAGTGGTTCGTGAACAGCCAATTGTACATAATTTATCATTGCCAGCGAAATCAAAAACCTTGGTCTGTCTGCCACTGAAATATGTTGCAAACAGACAGTGACATGGTACCCGACTGGTAAAAATGTTTCGATTGCAACATGGAGAGTACAGGTTCGAGCCTCCCCGAGACGATTACTGTGTAGGAACCTTTCAGCAAGCCCTTCACTCAAACTGCTCCCTTGATTGATACTTGGCCATTAGATAGTGGCGCTTACTAAATGAGTAATAATATTACTAATAATAATAATGTCAGTATGTAACACATTCTGCAATGTGCAAGAACTTCTTGAAGAAATAGTGTCTAGCGTCTGTTTGGAGGTTTTAGGTACTGCAACTCTGCCTGTTCAAACAGGTTCATTGCAGACCAGTTTTTTAGGCAAACTTCCTACAGCAGCTAATGGATGTTAAAGTCAAACGCAGGTATTTGTCAACGGCATAAACAGCATCTTACCCAGAAGCTGCCATTGACTGATATCCCATGTATTATTACAATTAAGTTTACATGTGCATAATGGGCAATTAGATTAAAATCAATTAATTACAATGGCAATTAGATTCGATTAGACCTATTTGATTGCATGTACATTACAGTGGAATATAAAACTGAAGAAAAAACAATGGAAACAACGAGTATATTTCTAAACAGACGAAGATTGTTGACCTCTCGTCGCTCAAAGCAACTGAAGCAGTTGTTCGATACTTCATCTTTGCTCCTGTTGGCATATTTGGCATGGCCATTGCTTTCGATTTTGTCACCGAGTTTCTTCGTGACTTCAACAAGTGTGACTTCAGTCAGCAGAACAGAGGATTAGTCTTAGCCTGACTGGTGTTCATAAAAACCTCAGTTTCTGTAACGTCAATAACAGAAAGGAATTCTCATATTTTAACTATAATTGTAAATTATGCAACAATTTCTAATGCATATAAATTTGTTTACAAAAACAGATATTTATATACAATTGTGTTTTAAGTAGGAACGAAATGTTACTGCTACACCAACCCACTATTTCGCTTTGGAGGTCAAGCACTTTGATAAATAAATGCATCTTCTCCTGGCAGCCAACTATCCACACCTCAAATTCACATTTCAGTTGGTGTGACTTTGCGAGCATTACAAATTTAATTAATTAATTAATAATAATAACAATAACAATATAAGTGGCTGAGGAATTTGCCGGTCTAATATTTAACAAGCCTGTTGTTAGCATTTGTCCACTCCGTCTGAATTTATTACCACGATTTTCAGTATTCAACTTACTGACGACAATTTCGGATTTTAGCGTTCTAAATTATTCACCATTGTATGAGTTTTAGCGTCGGTAAAATACAAGTTGGATTGACGAAAAGAATTCTGGCTAAATAGAAGTGGGATTGATGAAAATAATTTTTGCTTAAATAGAAGTGGGATTGATGAAAAGGTTCTTGCTTAAATTGAAGTTGGATTGATGAAAAAATAATTGTTGCCTAAATAGAAGCTGGATTGATAAAAAGAAGTCTTGCTTAGAAGTAGAAGTAAGTAAGTAGAAGTTGCATTGATGCAAAATAATAATGCTACTACAATGGGCGAATATTGATGAAAAATAATAATGCTACAATTGGCGAACAATTTAGAACGCTAAAATGCGAAATTACCCAGGTATAGAGCATACACAGACGGGACATACAGCACACGTGCAATGTTGTTCAAGTCATTACGTAACTTGGACACGTTTAACTAGCCTGGCGAAGCTTGTATGTACCTCTTGTTTAGCACCGTGTACCTGTGATGGTCACGATCTTTTTGATCGATGATACTCCGCTACTTTAGTAACACCTGCTATGATCACATCGAGAATTAATCACAAAAACAAAAACGTACGAATTGTTATATTTAGATTTTTACACTTGAAACTAGAAAAATTTCGAATGTAGCACAACGAGAAACTGGTCAACAACCAGAAATAAGGAGAATCCAGGCGCTACAACATCACAGAACATCAAGCGCCATTACTTTTCCTCGTTTCCGTCCTCAACCTATAGCCTCGTTTCTTCAAATGACCTTTGCTCCTCCGAAACAATTTAATCGACGCTGTAATATTCGATTAAAGCTTTAATAATAATAATAATAATAATAATAATAATAATAATAATAATAATAATAATAATAATAATAATAATAATAATAATAATAATAATAATAATAATAATAATAATAATCTGACTTCATCAATACAACGAAATTGGCAGCCGTATTTCTTCTTTTAGAAATTATTGTTAATAACTGTTAATGGTGACAAATGCGACTGAATCTTCCTTTATCGACGTCTGTTTAATTCAGCAATCAACGTTATAACCTGCTCCCTATTAAAGGTAGGCCTACTTTCTTCTAAAACCTTGAAGACGTAATCCATCTTTAACTTTTTAGCAGTCTGTCGAACACAAAAACAATATTACATAGGCAACGTTATGAGCAAGAAAAAGGTATGTAATCCATCTTATTATTTTCACCAAAGAAACATGGCTGCTTTCAATTTTGAATTTCGTGATAACTCCAACTTCTGAAAGTTTCGCACATGTTCTCAGTCATAGTGAAAACAGCTCATATGGTATGCATTTTAACCCGATTTTAACGGGATACCAAATATCTTTCGTGTCACAGAATGTTTAAAGACTAGTACAAATTATACTGAAAGCTGAGTTGTTTGAAGGTTTGAACGAGCTAGCTTCCTTGACGCAGCTTTTCTGTGACGCTAAAATACTCTGAGAAACACAGCAATATTTATAAGGCTTTCCTAAACACACGTCTGTTAATGACTACCATCAGATTGCTCTGATGACTGACATACTTACTTTAGAACAAAGAAGAAGATGGGCGCTGCTCGTGCATTTCAAAACAAATCATGCAGCTCCATTTTTTCATGTTTTAAATCGCAAAGTCCTGATAATAGTTAAAGTACTAGCCGAAACACCGTACTGAAGTTTTAAAATGGTACAATTTCTCTGTTTTGGCCTTGTAGTATAAGGTAAAATAACGGGAAATTATAATCGGTGTTTGTGTATGCGGTCAGTGCGTTATCAACACTGAGCTGGAGCCTTAGAACACATGGCTAAATAGAATGGTGGGTGAACTTATAGTATCGGGGGCTGAAGGACTATACAGTATTTTTGGGCATTCTGCGCTGACGCCGGAGGGTACCAAGTTTTCTAATAACGACCCTGACCCTAACCGACCCTCACGACGCCTAACCTGACCCTAACCGACACTCACGACTCCAGTAAACTTACGCACTATATCCTTCAGCCCCGATACTATAAGCTTTCCTGCTTGCCAGAACACACTGGATGCCAGGACCGCCGGTTTCGAGGGACTCCCTGTGTCTAATATCCCCATGGGATTAATATGAATGTGCATATTCATATTTATCAACACTGAGCTGGAGCCTTAGAACACATGGCTAAATAGAATGGTGGGTGAACTTATAGTATCGGGGGCTGAAGGACTATACAGTATTTTTGGGCATTCTGCGCTGACGCCGGAGGGTACCAAGTTTTCTAATAACGACCCTGACCCTAACCGAAAAAGAATATGACTCGATAGATTGTATCTGTAGTTAAGATTGTTTAAGATGTACAACTGTGAACATTATAATCTGTTTTGTTTTTGATTTGTTTGTTTGTTTTAAATCTTGTACTGCAATGTTTTTTTTAATTTTATTTAGTTGTTTGGCTATGATTTAGCCCTAACATTGTTATTTAAGTTGAGTTTCCTGTATATGATCATAAAAATCGTCTTGCCATCAGTAAATGTAATGTGGAAAAGGGGCAGCCCTGCAATAGCGGATTATTTTATCCTTTAGGGCTGTCCTGTTGACAGCATCAGCAGATTAACTCTTTTTTTTAAAAATGACTGATTGTTAATTAATTGTACTGTTGTTGATTCAATAAACGGCTGATTGATTGATTGATTGATATTCCCTTGTGTACATGCATGTACGTTTGTAGTTCATGTTTTTGCTCTAGGCTGATGTGCATGGCATTGAGGATGCCATTACTGAGCAGCTGCTGCTGAGAATTCGACATCTTTTGCTGACGGATGAATATCTGGCAGCCATCTCACTGTGCTGGTCTCTTCTGGATGTGGCTCCAGAAATGCGGCCTTTGGTGAGAGGCGACTTGACGCTGGCACTTAGAAACTGGGGAGAAAACCTACCAGACGATGATGATGAAGACCATGAAGATAAAGCACTGCTGATGGAGAACTATCATAAAGCCATTTGTCTCTTCCCAGACAGTGAATTGCTAAGAAATAATATGGGAGGATTTCTGTTCAAGTAAATATTTAGAATTATTGTGACTGTCATTCTAATCATAATTACGACAATTTATACAGCGTTGTATGTAGCGAACTACTTATGTTATTAATAGCTTGATCTTGTGAATGATCAGCAGATGTTTCTATAAATTAACAGAGCTGCACAAAGGTTGTCTTAATGTTTTTCCAGGATGGGATATCCGAAGGTGGCAATGCAGTACCTGCGAACTGTTCTGCAGAAAAACCCCGACTTCCTCAAGGCCCAAGAAAACTTGGACAACATCTGTGACCTTTTGGTGGAGAGATGGCACTTCCGGATGCTCAACGACGTCAACCGCAACCAATGCTATCGAAACGTGATACAGGAGGCTCTTCAACAACACTCTGTCACTTCCGGTGAAAAGCCGGCTCTAGTTCTGGATATTGGAACAGGCACTGGATTACTCAGGTATGGTTATTTCATGATCTGAGAAACAACTTGATGTGATATTACAACACAGCCATAGAGTTCTAGCAAATCAGTCCTGGTTCCCAAACTTATCATTTATCGACCAGGTCATATGACTATCTTTCTGTGGTCATACCTAAAACTAAAACTGGTACACTGATGAATGAGATTTATTGGTGCCTAGACCCAGATTTTTTAACTCTCTCTGTCCGTTCTGCCCGGTTGATTTTGTCATTTCGTACTCAACTTAAGATGTAGCTTTTTTCAAATGCTAATTTACCATATGCTACCTCTAAATATTGAACGGATTGTGACTTGGTTTTGGTGTGCCATTGGTTGATGCATTGGTTGTGCATTAGACACATTTCCATGTAAGAAGTTAATAATTACAAAGAAAACATTTAAACAAAAGCAGCATTATTTGTAATGTGAATTCAATATAAACTTTTAATATTAGAATTATCGTAAATTTGTATAGCACCACTTAGACCTATAGTGACCTATGGTGCAAATACACTCAAACTTTATTGTGATGCTACTGTCAAGCGCTATTATAATGAGGTTGCATCATATTAAACAAGGTGTATGTTTTAACACTTTAATGACGAGTGTGTACTAAAAGTAACTGGAAACCAATGCAGCTCGTCGTTAAAGTGTTAAAGCTGCATAAAGTTTTAGATCTTCATGTTATATCAAAATTTGTGTCGTAGTGATGCATATTAAAAAGAGTATGTTGGCTGCTACATCATTTATCAGTTTCAAAATCAGTATTAAGCTGTAAATTACTTTGCTGTTCACAGTTTTGTGGCATGAATGCATAGAGGAAGAATCTCAGCAATCATTTTCTTTCACTGTTTAGCATGTTTGCTGCACTTGCCAGCGAGAAAGTGGATGTCTATGGGTGTGAAATGTCACCGACCATGTACGAGATCTGCTGCAATGTGCTGGCGGCAAACAACCTGAGTGATCGCATCAGAGTGATTGACAGGCCATCTGATGATCTTAGTGTACCCAATGACCTTCCTCGCAAGTATGCTTATTATCTCAGTTGCTGCATTGAGAAATTTTCTGTATTTTAATTTACTAGACAGTTATAGGGGGTGTGATAATTCGCAGTGTTTTTGTATACACTGAAGTATATGTGGTGAGTGATGTCTAATGGTTTTTATGCTGGACTGTCAACCCAGAAGTTGGGCTTCAAATACCCACCAGTGCAATTACGAGATACATGCTACACTTGCGTCTTGTAGTGAGCTATAAAATGATTATAAACACTTACCGTGCATTACGCTGTCGGTGCTCTCATACAGCGAGGTTAAGAAAGTGAAGTCTCTAGCACTTCATCCCTATAGCTGCCTCTCAGGCTAGCTCAAGGGACTGCTCTTCTTTGTCAAAGTATAAAGTGAAGTATGATAGAAAATATCTTGGACAGTTTGTGGAAAATCAATTGACGGAAATAATGTGAGCGTAAAATAAGGGAACCATGATTTGTTTACACCAGAAGCAACATTGTTTCCAGTCTACTGATTTTTATGAGTGCTGTAAATAGTAGGCCTATCTTTTATGTTTCTAGGGCAGATGTTGTGATAACGGAGACTTTTGACAGTGGATTTTTTGGAGAACACATTCTATATTCACTAAGTCATGCATGGGACAATCTCATGAATGAAAAGGTAAATCTGTTGTTGCCTGTTTTCTTCCATTGAAACAGTTACATAGAAGTGGCATAAACATAAATGTCTGTACATGTATACATATGTACGAAGATAGTGATAAGTCACTTTTTATTAATTATGATACCCACTTAAATTACGTCCTACCTTAATATCTTGTAACCCCTTTCTTGACATTAGAGTTTTTACTCCAGCAAATATATTGGCTATTATTTTTGTGAACCATTTTGTAATGCCTCCAGGGAACCACCTTATAACCTGAAACTTCATTGGATAACAATTAACAGGTTTTAACGCTTAATTTTTTGGAGTTATGCTCCTGTAATTGATGTTTCACATCAGTGATTACCATTTCAGTGTCTTGTGATACCTCACGGAGCCACTGTCTACATAGCTGCAGTTGAATGCAGTGCTATACGCCGACAGAACAGGTGACAGATATTCTTCTCTAGATTTATGTTTGAGCTCCCATGTGTGAGAAACTTTTCATGGTAGACAGACCATTGAGTGGAGAAGGTTCACTTGAAGTGTCCTCTTGGAAGAATCGCTCGTAGTTTATCCGAGTTGCATCCATTATGAAAATGCAGAACATTATTCATGTCCCCTTGAGTTGCACATTTAATCTGTTATTCAGTGACTAGTGCATTTTGATAAGTTGATAAAATTTATGTGATTCTTTGGATTAGATTTGATTAGTTCACCAGGAGTTCGTAGTCATAATACTCAAATCCAAATTTCTAAAGCGCCACTTGAAAGCTAAGCGCAGGCAGTGGTCCGGGAAGTTTTAAAAGTTGTGTGAGCCAACCTCAGCCAAGTACAGATGTAAGGTGGATAAGATTATACAGTATATCCGATAACAGAGTATATATCTCTGTTATTTTTTTATGGTATTAATTAATGCTTTCCAGAAATCTGCCTCGATGTTCATTCGTTACAGAACCAAAACTTGTATCGGCGCCATTGGTGCCCTGGCTCCCAAGCCCCGAGCACAGGACACCAGCTTATTCACGACCAGTTGATACCAGTGCCCACAACTGATGTCTTATGCTGTTAGTCTTTTCGATGGTGCATAGGTGGTGCTTTATAGAAGTTTTATTACATTACTTTGTACTAAGTTAGGCAGATTAAAGTTCTTACAGATGTTGCTGCATATGACCTGTTCGGTAACAGGACAATAACCCCCGGACAATAACCCCTCGGACCCCTCGGGACAATAACCCCGAGACAATAACCCGGACAATTACCCCCATACAGACTTACCAAACATTAGACAATTATTAGACAATTAGTAGACATCATAAACCATTGGTAGTAGACAATTAGTAGACATGAAAGAGTTACCTACGGACGATGTTGCTGGTGCCTTTGAGGAATTGTCTGAAATACTGCCTCCAGAAAGTAGACCGGTTGCTGATTATTTCGAAGACGCATACATAGGAAGACCACAACGACGGGGACGACGACAACCTACTTACGCCATTAGGATGTGGAATATGCACCAAAGATCCGAAGACGAATTACCAAAAACAAACAATTCCGTTGAAGGCTGGCACAGAAGTTTTCAGTCGAACGTCGGAAGTTTTCATCCAACCATTTGGAAGTTCATTGGATTTATTCAAAGAGAACAAGCATTACAACAAGTTCACTGCAGCCAGTTTCTGGCTGGTCACCCATCACAACCTCCATGGAAGAAGTATGCTGATTCCAATGCAAGAATCCTGGCTGTCGTTAACAACTACAGTGAGCGCAATGTTCTTGACTATCTACGTGGAATCGCACACAACCTTTCTTTTTAAGTTCGACGAACAAATTAACAATAAACAGTATTTAATTTCATATTGTGACATTTCATGGTTCTCTAGTTCTCTTATACATATGTTTAATAAATGCAAATATAAACTGTATGATTAATACACATTATTTGTATATTTAGATAATTAATATATCAGTATGGGGGTAATTGTCCGGGGGTTAATTGTCCCGGGGTGATTGTCCGGGGGTTATTGTCCTACTGTTCATCGCATATCGCTTTCTGATCTATATGGCTTGTGACAACTCACACTTGTAAAACTCCACTTAGTTACATGTAAGTTTTATTGTTTGTATTTTAACAGGTTACTCCATAGGAAAGTTGATTGTGTCGATTTGAGCTGCCTTGAGGTGCTTTGTTCAACTGGTAATCGTGATCTCTGTGACCATTATCAACGGAATGTTGCTGAGCATAACAGTAACTTGACGATCTGCGAGTCAGATGATACGGATTTTGAGCCATACTCGAGTGAATTTCTGAATCGTCTTCCTCATGGATTCCGATGGTTGTCAAGTTCACAGATAATTACCAAGATTAACTTGAATGATCGTCAGGTATGGCAACTGTGTGTATTGAATCCAGGTCTGTTTTGGGTGTTTGTATTTGATATGGTAAAGCCAGTTAATTTTAAGTGGATCTCTTTCTATATGATATGGTACAGCGAGTTAATGTTACTGAATCTAGTTTTATGTGTGACATAGTGTAGCCCAGTGCTTCCCAAACTTTTCAGTGTCATGGACCAGAAGGAATTTTCCCGCTGCAGAAGGACTGGTGCCAAATTTGTTAATTACTTCCCTTTTTCGTTTTCAATCACCTAAATTCCTCAAAATGTATTAAAATTGATTTAAATACATGTTTAGCCAATTCTATGACTCTGTTGCCCTTTAAATGCTAGCCTAATAAGTGTCTTTTGTTATGACTTTTCAAAATATAATAGCCATTTCTTAATTCTGAGACAATTTGACCAGTTTATTTGCTCACTTTGTGGACCAGCAACTGAGGGCTTGCGGACTGGCACCAGTCCGCGGACAACCACTTTCGGAAGCACTGGTGCAGCCAGCTAATGTTAAATGGATCTGTTTATGTGCGATATGATAAAGCCAGTTAGTGCTAAATGAAGTCCTGTCATTTTATATGTGATATGGTACAGTCAGTTAATGTGCAAAATTATCTGATGCGACGAGAATCTGATTATTTTGAGTTTGTTTTAAGAGTGAATTTACTCTGTTGTGTTTACTTCTGTTTGCAAGCAAGTGAAGTTATATAAAGAAGGATTCAAGACAACAGTCGAGTTGGACGTGGCAGAGTGTGGCCAGCTGGATGCATTCGTCGTCTGGTTTGATATCCACGTCAGCCGAGAACGTGTCCTCACCACATCGCCTGTTCTCATGACAGCTTCAGAGGCTGCTGGTGCTCAAGGCAGCTGCCAGGCAGTTTGCTGGGAACAGGCCATCTTTCCCTTTCTGTCCAATCACCTTGACCCTGGCAATGGTGAGTCAGAAGATTGTTTTTTGAGTAAGCATCATGAAACTAATTAACTCCCGAGTTAATTAGTTTCATCTTTCTCCATGGATGCATTCTAATTCCATTAGTGTCATGTCTCTCCATGTGCAACTAACTGTATGTGTTGTTCATAATTATTATGTTTTTCTAATGTAAGGTGAGTCAGAAGATTGTTTTCTGAGTAAGCACTATGAAACTAATTAACTCCTGAGTTAATTAGTTTAATCTTTGTTAAATATTGAGTATTTTAATTTTTTATCATTATTTCTCAGCTCGTTTTAAGTTGAAGCTTTTTAGATTTGTTTGCAGTGCTACTGCTAGGTTTTTAAGAGGTGCTATATAAATGATTGTAATACATTCGATTGTAATACAGTATATTGCTCAATGAGCATTATACATCTTTTATGTAGCTCTTTTAGAACCTTTTTCAGATGGTGTATGGACAGAACACAAGATGCTACTTTTGGTAATTTGCTCTTTTAGTTTCTATGAGTTATTCTTTTTTATTTACAGTAACGTTTTCTCGAGACGTTTGTGTTCATCCTGGGAATAAGCTGGTGCTGGAAGTGAACATCCAGGATGCTCTTCATCTGACTTGCTGTCATGTTGCTGATTCTGATAAATTGTTGGCTTGCTCCAATCCATACCACACAACTGGTTCTGACAGTACTTCTGTAGTTGACAATACGGAACATGAGTTGTTTGTTAGCGACACGAAAGGCGTACCTGTAAGTGCCAATCAGGCAGGTGTTGGTGCTGTAGGTGATATTTCTGGATTGAGCAATAAGGTGCCTGATGTAGTTTTGTTCGTCGACAGGATGAACTTGCCCGCACTCAACAATATCGTTTATAATGACGCTTGTCTTCAAGCTTTGCGGGCGATTCAGGCAAGTCTAGTTTCTGATGGAAAGTTGTTCCGGATTGTTACAATGGTGTGTGGATTTTCGTTTCTACCCGTTCAGATGCTGAAGTTGGGTGCGGATAAGGTTCTGGTGATTGGACTGAATACCTCTGGTGAAAGTGCTTTGCGACATCTGGCGAAACTCAATGGCTTTGATGAGGACAGGCTGATTTTTAGCGCTGGAACAAGTATGGAAATGGACAACAGTTGGCCTGTTCTCTTTGCCGACATCGTCGACGTGCAGGGTTGCTTGAGGCAAAGCATATTTGAAGATATTGCATTGGCCAGGTAAGACAGCATTCTCTGCATTAATATTAATACTAACAGCGACAATTTCTAGGGCGCCGTAACACAGCACTTGCCGTTACAAGGGCGCCTTAACAAACTGGATTATCTCGATTGCTAGCACATGACTTTTGTGTCTTCATTTAATTATGTCTTGTGCTATCAGACCTATGTATTGTGCCCTTCTGAACTTCATGGTACTCTGTCTTCTGGACTTTGCTTAGTATTGAAAACTGTGTGTTTATGCATAATGTATCTAGCCTTTCGTGTACCTTTCAGAAACAGGTTGGTGACCATCCATTGTATACCAGACCATCGTCTGGTACCATTTCGGCTCATTCCATCTCAGTTTCAAACTTGTGCCTCGGCTAAACAATTCTTCAATCTTGGGCCCACGTTTTTCAGAAGTTTCTAGAGAGCCATTTAAACAACTCTGCTACCTTTTTACGGGTGTGCAATTATTAAAAAAAAGTACAATAGTAACTTTTTTTCTGCAGAGCGACCAAGCTGTCACCAGGTGGCATCATTGTGCCAAACAGAGTCGTAGTCTTTGGGAGGCTGATCAACTCAACGTCGCTCATGGAAGACACAAAAGTCATCAGCGACGATAGGACGCGACCATGCAAAGTCGCCGACTTTATTAATGAATTTCAGGTCAGAAATTGGGTTTTCCATTCTGCTTCTGGGTTTCTGGTTTAGCACAGACTTCAACGATGGAGAAAACTTCACACACTGGAACAGTCTTTACAATCAGCATTAGAACTTTACTCCTACAAATAACTCACAAAACATTTGCAGCTTGTGTCAAGATGCACCACCTCTTTAATGTCTTTAATGTTTGCACAGTTTCAGCATCTTTGTGGGGTTCTTAAAAGATGTTATACAAGTGTTCAGATACATACATGCAAACAATCATACAACTTATTAATTATTAAAGATGTTGCTTAAGTGTTCACATACATAATTGCGTACATACAATTTACAGACATACATTATTGTACAGGCATATATATATATATATATATATATATTTGTATGTAAGTTGTTTATATGTATGTGAACACTCGAATAACATCGTTTAATACATACATTGAGCACTTGTATAACGTCTTAAGAACCTCACAAAGATGCCGAAATGTTCATACATGTGCACACTCAGTACATAACTACATAATTATATGGTCACACACACATACTGAGAGGTCCAGATTTAGTACTGGCACCCAGTGAAGAAAAGGTCTTTGAGGCAAATACTGGGCCAGGGTCAGTTTTAATCTTTGAGACAACTACTGGGCCATGGCCAGTTTTAAGTTAAAGTCCAGAGATAAGTTTGGTAGATGGTGATGCAAAACAGTGATGCAGTGACTCATTTCTGTTGCTTCACTTACACATATATAGTAAACAACAAAGCATCAACATCGTTAGCTAATAAAAGCCATAGTGAGTTTGCTTTTCTACGTAAGTCGGTATAATTTAATTTCAATTTATACAGGTAGAGAACATTCTGTTCATTTGTTCTGTCAGTAGTAGGTTTGGTTCTTTGAGGTTTGTTGGAAGCATTACTGTAGAGTTTACTGAAATAGGGATTAAATGCAAAGACTGCATTACTGATTTGCCTGCTGTCGTTTTAGCTAGTTGAATTTTTTGAATTTTCAGATGATCAACCATATCGATATCGAACTCTCAACACTTGCACACACGCCGGTGACGGACATTTTTGAGATGTTCTCGTTCGATCTGAACAGTGATCAGCCTTCCACAGATTCCAGTCTTGTTGACTTGATGCTGGATCCAAGAGGTTCCTCATTCAAGGAGTGTATTTTTAAGACAACAGCCGTGGAAACAACTACGATAACGTCGCTTGTGTACTGGTTTGAATTGAACCCTGTTGGGGGTGTGCTGGTCAGTACCGTTGATGATAGATGTCATTGGAAACAGGCGGCTGTAATAATACCGAAAGCGCCATCTGTTAGAGCGGGTGATTGCATCAACGTAAGAGCTCTGTGCAGTAACAGTTGCTTTAATGTCGATGTTATAGTAGATGGAAGGCAAAATGATGCGGTTTGATTAAGAAGGGTGATTCCAGTCTTTGGAAATTTTTATCTGCTGTGACATTGCATCTTGAAAACTGTTAGCTGTTATTAATATTATTATTGGTTTAGATTATCAATCACAATTTTTTATTACATTTTACAGTTATTGTATTATTATCATTATTTATATTATTATTATCATCATCATCATTATTGTTGTTCACACAACTTACAGTGCTGTTAAGTGAAAATGCAAATCGAGGGCACCTATGAATAAGAACCCATTAGGCAAATTCAGACCACTGTTTTTAGACAGTCACTTAATGCCTTATGCCTAAGCAACAAGAATGCTTTGACATATATGGTTGTCTAAGAATTACAAATGTGTCCGCTTGTAAATGTGAAATAAACATGAAGCATTGTTCCTATAAGATGAATTTCTATACGAACACTGGGTCAAACAGCGCAATAGAAAGCATGGTACTTTTCACCGTATATTTAAGAATACTTTTACTCATATAAGGATTTTCAAAAGGATGGTTAACACAAATTGAATAATCAGAACATGAATCATAAACACAACGTTCTTGTAACATGGTACATGATAGGGATATGAAGGATGTTTTCTGACTGAGATAATTGTGACTGTTTATATGCTGAACACATGACAGTGAAAGTGTCTTGTGCTTTTAATAACAATGTTTACAAAATTAGGTTTATTGCCACACTCTGGCTGATTGTCATTTGGCACTTTTAGCAGCAACTGGACACGTGCCCCTCTCCCCAATAATTGAGAAGGCGGTCATCCCCAAAAATCCAGAGGAGAATATCTTGAAACATTAAAACTTCTTCAGAAACAAAGACAGAGAACTGAAATACTCTAAAAATTAACGATAATGAAAACAGATTTATTTATATCTTCAAGACTTTAATATGAAACAAAGTTACGAGCCTACATGTGAACAGAACGCACCCATTTTGCGTGGGGTCGTCCATATTAAAGTCTTGAAGACTTTAATCCGCACGCGAAAACCAAAAGAAAACAAACTAAAAAGTCAACATGAAACAAAGTTAGCCTGCATGTGAACAGAACGCAACCATTTAATGCGTATTGCATAACACCGGAAGCGCACACGGTGTCGTCAGTACTCTGGTTGTCGTCCAGACCCATAATGATTCCCAGTGCATATTTTAACGTATTTGGACACTGATACTGGGATAAAGTCTGCTACTCTACTTTCAATGTTAGGGGCCGTCCATAAATGACGTCACGCAATTTTGGCAGATTTTAACTGGTCATCCCCTCGTCACACTTCGTCACAAAAAGTAACACCTCCCCTGTGAAAAATTACGTCGCAAAGCTCCCTGCATAACACCCCAACACCAAATTTCCATGGTTGTGGTCCAGACCCAAAATGCTCCTTCATGGAACAAATAGGGAAAGTCATGAATATTTTAAAATCTAGGGGCTGACCAAATATTGAAATAATTTTGGAAATTATTAATAATGTTGCCCGTATACTTTAAAATAATTAAAAAATAATGAAAAATTAATACTCAAAATTAGTGCTGTTATTATTAAAATTAAATTGTTGTTATTTGTTAAATTTAATTACACAGAACCTGATGGGACGTCACATTTCTCAAATCTAACCTGACCCCATGTTGAAACATCGTCACAAATTTAATGGTGACGTATACTTCCCCAGGTGCGTGACGTAATTTTATCAAAGACGACCCCTTATTGGAAACTAACATTGAAAGTAGGGTAGGCCTAATAGGGCCTACCAGGGAAAAATTACCAAAACTACTGGTACAAATGCTACTGAGGCAAATTCTAAAACTACTGGGACATTTGTCCCAGTATACGTAGTTATAGGCCTACAGTTAAAATAATTTATGCACTGCCATGGCTCCCCCCATTATTTTAGACACGTTTACGCCACTGGTATTAGTCACTGGCCACCATGATAGCTGGCAAGTTGATCGGCGATATTCGATCCTCGACAGCCTGGTTATTGTCGTAGCAGATCTGTGTCAGGGTAATGATTATGATTGGTAGGCAGCTGATGCCTGCTATTAGATAATGTCGTTGCCATTCCATAAACAGGCCTTGGAGCTTCGACCAGCGTCAACCTCGATCGTGTGATCCGAGCAAAGTGACAGAGCTATTGTATGGAAAGCCGATTCTACGTTAATTCTAACGGCGGCGAGAGAATAATAATTAAGTGCTCCGGAAATTAAATTGTCCCATCGCAGCTAATACCATCATTCGGTCCATAATTTTAAGCCAACAACACGTAGACGTTTTTCTACAGTGACCTATAATATGGCCTCTATCCAGGTAATTTTTAAATCAGTCGATCGCAATGGGCCCAAATAGCATCCATATTTCCAGATGGTTAAGCCCATGTGGATCCCTTCTAATTCACACGGAGATGGCAGCAGGGAGAACCGAGAGGCAGCCATATATGAATACATGTAGCTATCGCTTTGCCTTCTACACTATCGGTTTGCCTTGTACTCTATCGGTTTGCCTTGTACAGAACAAGGGTTGTACTCTATCGGTTTGCCTTGTACAGAACAAGGGTTGTACTCTATCGGTTTGCCTTGTACAGAACAAGGGTTGTACTCTATCGGTTTGCCTTGTACAGAACAAGGGTTGTACTCTATCGGTTTGCCTTGTACAGAACAAGGGTTGTACTCTATCGGTTTGCCTTGTACAGAACAAGGGTTGTACTCTATCGGTTTGCCTTGTACAGAACAAGGGTTGTACTCTATCGGTTTGCCTTGTACAGAACAAGGGTTGTACTCTATCGGTTTGCCTTGTACAGAACAAGGGTTGTACTCTATCGGTTTGCCTTGTACTCTATCGGTTTGCCTTGTACTCTATCGGTTTGCCTTGTACTCTACAAGGGTTGTACTCTATCGGTTTGCCTTGTACTCTATCGAACAAGGGTTGTACTCTATCGGTTTGCCTTGTACACTCTAACAAGGGTTGTACTCTATCGGTTTGCCTTGTACAGAACAAGGTTTGTACTCTATCGGTTTGCCTTGTACTCTATCGGTTTGCCTTGTACACTATCGGTTTGCCTTGTACTCTATCGGTTTGCCTTGTACTCTAGAACAAGGGTTGTACTCTATCGGTTTTGCCGGTTTGCCTCGTACTCTATCGGTTTGCCTTGTACACTATCGGTTTGCCTTGTACACTATCGGTTTGCCTTGTACTCTATCGGTTTGCCTTGTACTCTATCGGTTTGCCTTGTACTCTATCGGTTTGCCTTGTACTCTATCGGTTTGCCTTGTACTCTATCGGTTTGCCTTGTACTCTATCGGTTTGCCTCGTACTCTATCGGTTTGCCTTGTACTCTATCGGTTTGCCTTGTACTCTATCGGTTTGCCTTGTACTCTATCGGTTTGCCTTGTACTCTATCGGTTTGCCTTGTACTCTATCGGTTTGCCTTGTACTCTATCGGTTTGCCTTGTACTCTATCGGTTTGCCTTGTACTCTATCGGTTTGCCTTGTACTCTATCGGTTTGCCTTGTACTCTATCGGTTTGCCTCGTACTCTATCGGTTTGCCTTGTACTCTATCGGTTTGCCTTGTGTACTCTATCGGTTTGCCTTGTACTCTATCGGTTTTGCCTTGTACTCTATCGGTTTGCCTTGTACTCTATCGGTTTGCCTTGTACTCTATCGGTTTGCCTTGTACTCTATCGGTTTGCCTCGTACTCTATCGGTTTGCCTTGTACTCTATCGGTTTGCCTTGTACTCTATCGGTTTGCCTTGTACTCTATCGGTTTGCCTCGTACTCTATCGGTTTGCCTTGTACTCTATCGGTTTGCCTTGTACTCTATCGGTTTGCCTTGTACTCTATCGGTTTGCCTTGTACTCTATCGGTTTGCCTTGTACTCTATCGGTTTGCCTTGTACTCTATCGGTTTGCCTTGTACTCTATCGGTTTGCCTCGTACTCTATCGGTTTGCCTTGTACTCTATCGGTTTGCCTCGTACTCTATCGGTTTGCCTCGTACTCTATCGGTTTGCCTCGTACTCTATCGGTTTGCCTTGTACACTATCGGTTTGCCTTGTACTCTATCGGTTTGCCTTGTACTCTATCGGTTTGCCTCGTACTCTATCGGTTTGCCTTGTACTCTATCGGTTTGCCTTGTACTCTATCGGTTTGCCTTGTACTCTATCGGTTTGCCTCGTACTCTATCGGTTTGCCTTGTACTCTATCGGTTTGCCTCGTACTCTATCGGTTTGCCTTGTACTCTATCGGTTTGCCTTGTACTCTATCGGTTTGCCTTGTACTCTATCGGTTTGCCTTGTACTCTATCGGTTTGCCTTGTACTCTATCGGTTTGCCTTGTACTCTATCGGTTTGCCTCGTACTCTATCGGTTTGCCTTGTACTCTATCGGTTTGCCTTGTACTCTATCGGTTTGCCTTGTACTCTATCGGTTTGCCTTGTACTCTATCGGTTTGCCTTGTACTCTATCGGTTTGCCTCGTACTCTATCGGTTTGCCTTGTACTCTATCGGTTTGCCTTGTACTCTATCGGTTTGCCTTGTACTCTATCGGTTTGCCTTGTACTCTATCGGTTTGCCTCGTACTCTATCGGTTTGCCTTGTACTCTATCGGTTTGCCTTGTACTCTATCGGTTTGCCTTGTACTCTATCGGTTTGCCTTGTACTCTATCGGTTTGCCTTGTACTCTATCGGTTTTTGTTTGCCTCGTACTCTATCGGTTTGCCTTGTACTCTATCGGTTTGCCTTGTACTCTATCGGTTTGCCTTGTACTCTATCGGTTTTGCCTTGTACTCTATCGGTTTGCCTCGTACTCTATCGGTTTGCCTTGTACTCTATCGGTTTGCCTCGTACTCTATCGGTTTGCCTTGTACTCTATCGGTTTGCCTTGTACTCTATCGGTTTGCCTCGTACTCTATCGGTTTGCCTCGTACTCTATCGGTTTGCCTTGTACTCTATCGGTTTGCCTCGTACTCTATCGGTTTGCCTTGTACACTATCGGTTTGCCTTGTACTTTATCGGTTTGCCTCGTACTCTATCGGTTTGCCTCGTACTCTATCGGTTTGCCTTGTACTCTATCGGTTTGCCTTGTACTCTATCGGTTTGCCTCGTACTCTATCGGTTTGCCTCGTACTCTATCGGTTTGCCTTGTACTCTATCGGTTTGCCTCGTACTCTATCGGTTTGCCTTGTACTCTATGGGTTTGCCTTGTACTCTATCTGTTTGCCTCGTACTCTATCGGTTTGCTTCGTAAATCCAGTGCGCAAGAGCAACACAATTTAGCGCATTTAATTACACTGTTAATGTTGAGATTATTGTCCATGGTGGAGGACTGAAAATTTTTTTATGACCATTTCATTGATCCAGATTATCAGGACCAAAATTGAATCCTCAAAATCCTTGTTTGAACAAGACTCGCAGGAGTTGCAGATTTGTGTGGAATGGTTTGGTAGACAGGATTGTCTCAGTAATCACAATTTTAAAGAGGAAGTTTGGAAATAGTGGCAATGAAACATTCCAGGTAAAATTACAGTGGTTCTAAGACAGGTTACACGTCTTCTGAACCATTGAAAGCCCAATTGTTATATCCAGTGATCCCGTCCTAAACAAAAACGAACCGGAACGTCGGCTTCAGGAAGAACCGGAACGCAGGTATCACGAAATAGAGTATCCGTCCTAAGACTCTCCTGGGGGATGTATGAATTTATCCCCCCCGGATGGAATAAACCGGTTTAGAGTATCCGGGGTGTTAAACCATTCTATCCCCCCATCGTCATACGCATCACGATAGCCTCGACGAAAGTCCAGTCAAAATCGCCAAAAACGAAGTAGATTGATTTCAGGCCGACGTACAAACTAAAGATACGCAACTTAAAATATTTTATGTGTATAATAAATCCAAGCAGTACGACTGAATACACTCAGAAACCGCAAAAATGCAAACTAAACCGAAAACTCCATTTCGCTAAGGGGGATACTCCTGTATGGGGATACTCTATTTCGTGACACCGGCTTCGGGCGTCATGTTAATAAAAGAAGGAACCGATACGGCGTTGCGGTCGTCAAAAACACCGGAACGTCGTTCCGGTGCGTTTCGGTCCCAACCTATTCCTGGTTATATTAGGCCTATATTAACAAAACTCGGGTTCGAGTCTTTTTTAAAACGGACGCGCTATGCGTTGTGATATGGGGATATCGGCGTTCCATAGAGCTGCCCGTAGATGGTGGTGCAATGGTAGGCCTAGGTCCCTAGGCCTATGAATAAAAGCCAAGGCCTGTTGCGGTTTGTTTTTGTCTGCCTGTAAACTTTGAAAGTGACGTCAATGGACAGTGAACTTGAAGAGACCGCATTTGGGGTACACAGACATATCTAAAGGGATTCGCCCCAGCATCTTGCAGCTGTTTTTTAAGACAAATTCGACCTCGGTCTATGTATGGGTCTTCGACGGAACGACGTCAAGTTAGGTAACTGTCTGGCCTGAGTAACTGGGTCAAGCGAATCCTTGCGCAGAGATAACAGGACTTCCAGTGGGGTTTAACTCTTCGACGGACTACCTCCGACTAGGTAGACCTGGTCGGATTTACATTCTTCACCTCTGTCTTTGTTTCCGTCATGATTAATCATCAGTGGCGGAATCAGGTGTTGTATAACGTTAGAGGAACGAAGCCATTGTTAAATCTTGGACACAATATTGATAAAACAGTACGCCTAAATGCCATTGCTCCAAGTTTAACGTGGATGAAGTACACTTCCATTAAGCAGCGCTCGTGAATAAGCTAATGCCCTGCGCATAGCTTAGGCTACAAATGAGGCTTTATAAAATTTAATGTGAACTTTACGATTACTATACGTCCTCTGGCTGTCCAAATCGCTAGACCGATTGCTTATGAGACGAACTGGTTTCTTGCACGTACGAGTAATTTTGGAGATTCGTTTTTCAAACGTGTTTGCTTCACGTAGGCTATAGCGTGGTCGAGTGATATGTCTTACACAAGGGTTGAACTCGGATTGTTCGTCGCTGACGCTCTGTGGAATCTATGCATCCTATTCCCTGTTCTGGTCGTTTTCTGGAGCGGATCATGGGATCTGGTTGACATCTACATGGACAGTCTGTTTCCGAACGAGGCGGTCAGCAACGGAATGTCGATCGCCGTCGGAAGCACCATCCTGACCGTCGCCTACTTTGTGCTTCCTCTGCTGAAAGAATTCATCAGTCCATTCACGTGCTGGTCGCTGAAGCATGTCGCCGTGTCCAGGGTGTGCATGTACGTCTGTACCATTGGTAATATGTTGTTCTGGAGAGGCGTGTGGAATATGGCTTACATGCTGATCGGAAATGATCTCCAGATTGTGACGCTGATGACCTTGATCGCTCTCATCCTTCTTATTCTGCTCAAGTCAACGGTGAGTCCCATCGGATGTCCATTTGGAATTCACATCGACACAAGTCCCGATTTCTACGAAACTTCGCCAAGATTTCGTCAACAGGCAAGTGTACAAGACTCGACAAGTCTGTTGATTTATAAGTAATTCGTTCCTTCGTTCCATCACTCGTTCCATCCTCCTATCCCTTCCTTTCTTCCTTCCTTCTTTTCCTTCTTTTCCTTCCTCCGTTCCTTCCTTATATCCATTTTTCCTTTTTTTTGTTCCTTTCTTACTTCCTTCGTTCCTTTCTGTCTTTCCTTCCTTCCTCCACTTCCTATCTTAGTTCTTCTTTCCTTCCATCTTTCCATCCATATTTCCTTCCGTTGGTTCTTTCATTCCTATCCTTGCACCTTCATCTTTCCTTTCTTCATTCATTCCTCCCTCCCTTCCTCCTCCCTTCTTTCCTTCCTTCCTTCCTTCCTTCCTGCGTTTATTCCTTCCTTCGTTTCTTTCTTTCTCCCATCCTTCCTTCTATCCTGTCCTTCGTTCCTTCTTTTCCCTTGCTTCTTTTCCCCTTCCTTTTTTCTTTCCTTCATTATTTCCTTTCCTTTCTTAGTTCGTGCCTTCTTGCATTCCTTCCTTTCCTTCCATCTTTCATTCCTTTCTTTTTTATCCTTTCCTTCCTTCCTTTCATCGTTCCATTCTTCAAAAGGACAGTCTGACTAGTTAAGAGAAGTTTAGGATAGACCAGGCGCAAACTGTATGGAGAACATAATTAATATGTTTTCAAAGGAACACAGTCCAAACTATTTTGAGGTGATATTCCTCACTTGTTTAAAACCACCTTTACATGTAAGTACGTATAACCCTTGGAGCCAGTAAATGAGTTCATCCGATCAATGCTGCGTTGCAGGCTATACAGTTCCTGCTGACGTACGAAAATGCATCTCTGAAACTTTAACACGTGATAGCTGACGTAGATGCTTTGCAAAACCATTGCTCACGTGATATAGCCTATCACGTGCTTCATGACCAATGTTCCCTCTAAACCGCGCGCGTGTGCGACGGCGCAACAACCTATGACGTCAGCAGTTGACCTATAGGCTATTAGACGGGAACTTTTTAAATGCTTTAAAATTAGGCAAAGGTTGTTTTTTAAGTTCAAATAAAAATACAAATAAAGTCGAACAGCACATGGTCACACTGCCACCGTAGCAATATGCTGTCTCCTCGGTTTGACCTCCCTGGATTCTGACCTTGCACCAGAACGGACCAAGCAGCCTGGCTATAATAATTGCGGACTTCATTTGATATAGCGCCGGTGTATATATAATTAAGCTGGTCTCCCTGACGTGGCTTATATGTGGCGCTGAAAAATGTCGAAGATTTACATTTACATTTACTGCACAGCACATTAGGCCTACACAGTGCTTTAAAACAATGGCAAAAAGCACGTTCATCTGCATCACGCGGTCATAGTTAAAATGAAAAATTGTTCCCCAGAAGGAAAAATTGTTGCCCAATGCCCATGTAATCACCGCTCAGCAGATGACAAGGCTTTGCACGCTTGCATCTTTGCCCTAAAGGGAATTTTGCTGTCATGACATAATATGGCCTACTGTATACCAAATGAAAACAGAAACTTCGTAACTCGAGAAACTGTTACCATATACATTACAACTAGGTTTGTCAACGAAAGCAGAAATAAAAACTTGTCAGAATGACCTCTTAACAGAGAAACTACAAAACCGGTGAACTACTTGAAAACGGAAAATATCTGGAGATCTGTTGTTTACTCCAATCATCCCCAATGCCAAAAATCAGTAGCGTAGCCAGGAAACAATTGGGGTTGGGGGTGGGGGTGGATGGAGGGGTTTCCATTGGACATGACATTGTTCGCAAAAGTTAAGTTTTTGTATTTCGCATATACAAGCATATAAAAATTTTGGGGCCATTTATTTGGGAGGTTTGAACCCGTAAACACCTCTAAATACGCCTAAAATACTCGGAAATGTTAATTGCACATTTTCCTAAAACTGTCAAATTGTTCAACTGGTTAGTAAAATTTCAGGTAGGCCTATTAGAGCGAAATCGTGTATGGTTAAACTGAGCTAATCTCTCAGAAAGTCCTGCTACAGACTGCACGCTCCAGACAGGTCAATGGCATTAGCCTATAGCTGTCAATGTCCACTGCACACGCTGTGTTCGAAAACAAACCATTTTGGACTCTGGTTCAGGGCAGAAATTTCTGCTCCACATGCACCGTTAGCCGACTCAGCTATAACGAGTACACGAGCCGTATACACTGTCAGTGGGAAGATGAGACGGTGAGGGATAGGACTGGCCACCGGCCCTCATATGCCAAGGCTAAGAAAATGAAGTCGTTAACACTTCGTACCCTTGGCTGCCTCAAGGCAAGCTTAAGGGACTGCTTTTCTTCTTATTCAGGCTACATAATGCTTACCAGAGTCTAATAATGTATATGGTAACAGTTTCTCGCACTACAATTCTTTCTGGGAGCCTCTCCTTCTCTTTCTCTTTTCTCAAAACCTGCTTCTTTTCTCGGAGTCTTGCGCACTGGGAGCGCTTCTGAATGGTTCATCCTACAGGGGGGCGCTTTATAAATGCTTAGATACAATACAATACAATACCTATAGTTGTCATATAATTTGTTCTGCTGCTGTTTCTTTAGCTGGACAAGCCGTCACTCTACATACTGGACGTGTTATTCTCCGTCTACGTTATGAATACTCTCACCGTTGTCGTCTGGGCTGGGCTTATGAAACTTGGCGATGTCCTGATCTTGCCTCATGACAACATGCAGTCACTGACCGTCTCCTTGGGCGCTGGTTGCGGAGCCAGCCTGGTCGTCTTCGCCCTGATGCTTCCCCATCGCGCAGCAGTCAATCGCATCTCAGAGTACAGCAGACTGTTAGCTTACCTCTTGGACGCAACGTTCAACATCGTCACCATTGTTGTTGTGCTATTGTTGTGGAGAGGACTTTGGGGTCTGATAAAGGAACAACTGATGCATGTTCCCAACAGGGTCGGGATGGATTGGGTTTGCCACGCCGTTGGATTTTTTGGGATGCTGTGTCTCCAGGTGAGAGGGACCTATTCAGCGATCAGCTGGCTTTCATGATTGATGATGATGATGACAATGATGATGACGATGATGATGATGATGATGATGATGATGATGATGATGATGATGATGATGATGATGTTGATGATGATGAAGTTGTGGGAAAAACTATAATGATGATGGTGATGACGATGATGAAATTTGGTGCTTCATTAATGAGAAGGAGAATAAGGATGAGGAGAAGGAGGAGAAGGAGAAGGAGGAGGAGGAGGATCATGGAGTTAAAAGAGATGCCTGTAATGATGATGATGATGATGATGATGATGATGATGATGATGATGATGATGATGATGATCATGATCATCATCATCATCATCATCATCATCATCATCATCATCATCATCATCATCATCATCATCATCATCATCATCATCATGATGATGATGATGATCATGATGATCATGATGATGATCACGATCATGATCATGATGATTTCAAAAATCATCATCATGACGTTGTAATCATCATCTTTTGTCATCATCTGTTTTCGTCGTCATCATCATCATCATCATCATCATCATCATCATCATCATCATCATCATCATCATCATCATCGTAACTTTATGTCAACTGTGAAATCAGAATGGAAGCCAGTGGACTATAGGCTCTTCACGTGGACTGGAGTCCGCAAGTGTTATCTGAGCAATAGTTGTTTATAGACGAACACTTGTTGTTCCTAACGAACTTTGGCGTCCTACGTGCAGCGCTTCTACGACGTAACAGAAAAGACGCTATACTAACTGTTTGGTTATTACTTGCATACATACATTTAGTAGGTAGGTATGTATGTATATGGCCATTTATATAGCGCCTTATTGCAACTTCACGAAGGCGCTTATGATTTATGTAGCACCAATTTCTTACGAATGAAAAATGAGTCGATGGCCTTAAACAAAGTGCAGATGCTGTGTGCTTGGCTCATAAGAGAATCTTGAAAGCAGTTGAACTTGGAACCGTTTACTTGGGAGTGTTGACCAACTGCTGACAGAGAATGGCTCGACCTGATGGGCAGAATACAGAAGGTCTTGAACAGAGGGTCGAGTAAACAACTGTGGCCTTTATCTCCGTGGATCATTTGCGGTTATATTAATGGACCAGGAAGCTGGTCAATTTGGACTCGAGATCAATTGGGCGAAAACAAAATCAGGATCATTATCGGACCACGTGTGGGTGGTGGGAGCCAAAGGTGCAGCTGGTTCGCGGGGTTCCCTACCTCGATCGGTTCTCATATTGAAGCTGGTGGTTTTAGTAGACCGGACGTTAGGCGACATATTCAATTTAATGTACTGTATATCTCCGGAATTTCTCAGCGCCCATACACAAGCCACGTTAGGGAGACCAACTTAATCACCGGTGCTGTGTCAATTCAAGTCCGCAAACTGCTGGCGCTGCATCAAATCAAGTTCTGGAAAAGACAACTCACCGGAGAGGAGAACGCCGTAGATGACGATATTACATGAAATTAAAGTGTGTAGACAACTGTTGTTGCCTTTGCCTCTATTGATTACAGCTTATTTATTTATTACAGCTGTATTTCAAGTGTAAAAATGTAACATTTACTTCAATTTTTTATTATTTATATATAATTTGTATTACAAGTGTAAACAAGTGTTAGGCCTACCTTTACCTCTATTCATTATTTACAATTGTATTACTATTGTAGACAAGTTTTACCTGCACCTTTTTTTACCATTTACAATTGTATTACAGGAAATAAATGAAGTTAATTATTAGGCATTCTTCTCCTCCAGGTGTCTTGCTTGTTTCAATATTTTGGTGATTTACTTCTTAAATGATTTTATAACTAATTTGGGATAAAGAAGTTTGAATGTTGGAAATCGAATATCTAATTGCAGGTTGCCGTATTCTTTCGCGGGGTTGGCTGTGACGTAGATGGTGACAAACCCTATAATGATTGGCCGATGGAATATTTCATTGTCTTCTACCGACTGAAACAGGCCGAGCGCTCTGATCGTCAAGTTAGTAATCTCCATCATTCCTATAACTGTACTGCATGAACCTTTTTAGAGCATGCTGTGTGAGGTTCGAGCACCTTTTGGGACGTTTTGAAAGGCGCTATATTAATGATCGGATACTTACTTGCATATATACGTGAATGACACATAATGTACATATCTGCAATGCATGCATGTATACGTACATGCAGATACTGCATGCATTTGTACATGCATAGATATATGCATGCATGCATGCATACATACATACATACATACATGCATACATGCACAAATACATACGAGCATACATGCATGCATAAATGCATACATACACTTATTGCTTCTTGAACAGAAAATTGTGCCATATGCTAGTATTCTGGTTGCACCAGTCCCATCATGGTTCAGTTTCTCATCAACCTTTCCGCTCCTTGGTCACGCATACTCTTTTTGTTCCACGAGTTAGGACCACTATGGCCCAAACTAGATCTTTTGCAATTATTGGGCCCTACCTTTGGAATGCCCTTCCTTCCTCTCTACGTGTTACCATTCTTTCTGGGTCTCTTCCTGCAGCCTTCTCCCTCCTCAAAACCTTCTTCTTCTCTAGTCATATCAGACAACATCATTTAGAATGGAGCAGGGAGCGCCTCTGAGTAGGAATCTTGAAGGGGCGCTATATAAATTTCTGGAATGAATGAATGAATTAATTTGCCAGAGAAAGGAGGCGGAGGAGTTGAGAAGGCGGGTTTCGTTGAGGACGAGAACGCTTGGAAGGTGGGGATTGAATGGAATAGGGTAGGCATTCAGAAAGGTGCCTTTTATTTGGGGTGGATTACTCCAGTACGATTGGTAAGCGCATTGGCATTACTTTAAAATTCCAGTGCAATGTATATCCTCATAATGTATTTGATTAAATTAACATTTCTTTCCTATATGACAATCCTCGTATATTTTCATATGCTGTAACTTATATTTTCATCAGTCGGTGATGTGGTTTGCTTTTTAGACAGCCATCCAGTCCGACAAGGAGGGCGAATCTGATGCATCGGATGTTGAGGAGCCACTGTTGCGTTCTACAAGGGTCATCCATTACATGGCGACACAGCCAGCAGAGCTTTACGCCACTTGTTAACTATTAGACTTTGGGTGTTAAAGTACACTTCTCACCGCGGTGTTCCTGTTTTACTTTCCTGTTTTACTTTCCTGTTTTACTTTCCTGTTTTACTTTCCTGTTTTACTTTCCTGTTTTACTTTCCTGTTTTACTTTCCTGTTTTACTTTCCTGTTTTACTTTCCTGTTTTACTTTCCTGTTTTACTTTCCTGTTTTACTTTCCTGTTTTACTTTCCTGTTTTACTTTCCTGTTTTACTTTCCTGTTTTACTTTCCTGTTTTACTTTCCTGTTTTACTTTCCTGTTTTACTTTCCTGTTTTACTTTCCTGTTTTACTTTCCTGTTTTACTTTCCTGTTTCACTTATTTATTCTTATGCAGAGCCATTGTATTCGGACGTTATTGTTCAACAATCTAGTAATCTTTCGGTGTCATGTTAGCGCAGAGGTGGCCAACCTTTTTTGGCCTACGGGCCACTATAATTGTTGGTAAGCATGCGGCGGGCCGCTAGTGTTTGTCCTCACAGGTTCGAACGAAATACAAATGTTTATTTCATATTTCGGGTTCAATCTTTGGAATGAATTTTAAAAAATGTTCAAAAACAGGTAGCCTACGACTACACTATGTCATTAGAACTACATCACTAAATTTTTGGTGTTTTAGACATCATTATTATGCAATGTTGTAGTAGTAGGGCCAGTGTAGGGATAAGCAGGCATAAAATTAACTGAATACGAAAGTACAAAAATAATAATTTACACAAGGACGGTCGTGCGGGCCGCCAATCAGTTACAGCCCGCGGGCCACATGTGGCCCGCGGGCCGCAGGTTGGCCATCCCTGTGTTAGCGTTTTCGTTTTTCTTAGCCCCGGCATATGAGGGCGGGTGGCCAGTCCTCTCCCTCGCCGTCAGATCTTCCCACAGACAGTGTGCGGTCAGTGCAGGCGCTGGTCGAACAGAAATCTCTGTCCTGGCGGGGATTTGAACTGCCGACCTCTCGGTTGACGGTCCAGCATCCTAACCACTAGACTAACGCACACGCCTAAGGTTGAGTCTGCCTACGTCGCGTCACAAGGGAAGCAGATCGTTCAGCACATGACAGTGAAACTCTAGACACTAACATATATGATCGTCGTGTTTTAACCATTTTAATAAAGTGCACGAAGCTTTTACTGTTCTAAATGTTTTAAAGAATTTTAATAAAGTCTCTTCGTGCTTTTATGGGTACGGACAAAATTCGAAGCTGATGCTCACGTAACGCAGAACGACCCAAATATTGGATTGATATAGTTCTCAATAGGCAAAGCGAACAACGAGGTCTTGGGGCCCGCTGCACGGGCCAATTCTAGCCACCGGGATCGAGTCGCATGAATTCGAAGCTGTCTCAGAAGTGCGCACTGGGAACTTTGAATACACTGGCAAATGTTCGACAACATTTAACAGAGATTTACCGCGAAGGCCTATTCCACTCCCGTTCTCAACCAAGGCAAGGACTGATGTACGAGGCTCAAGAAGCCAATGTTTGACCAAAGTCGGGTTTGACCGAGACCAGACGCCCAAGACCAAGACCGCACCTTTCAAGATTGTTAGTAGAGACCAAGACCGGTAACTAAACAGACGTCGAGACCAATTAAAACCGTCACTTTTTCGGTCTCGAGAACACATCACTGTCTGTCGCTGGTTAAATAAAGACGTGCGCACTTCTGAACTTTGAAACGAGGACAATATCATACAGTACAGTTGTAATGAGTTGAACCTTCTTTGAGATGGTAACTGTGTAGGGCCTATGAGCAAGATCTGATGCTTGTTCATTAGATAGTGGCCCGTAACAATAGGGATAGAGGAAAAGAGTTAGACCAATCTAGGTTCTGCAACCGAAAGAGCTAGTTTACCGCGAACAGTTCCTATTCCGTTGATTTATCCATATTACCCAACTCCGGTGTTTCTGCGTGGAAATCTAAAGATTACCGCACGACTTTAATTCTAATTATATACTTATTTTGACAACCATTCCCGTTTACTGTTTAGCAATAATGAATTTAATTCCAATTATTATGTACTTAATTTGACGAGCATTCCGCGTTTACTTTGCAGAAACATAGAGATGGTTGGCTTAGGTAGGTCTACTTAGTTTGATAGAACTCTATCACTTTTACATTTTAGAACGTTAATGATAGATCATTCCATGAAGAAGAAACGTTGAGAGACGTCGTACTAGGAAAATGGTCGGCCGTGTGGAAATACTGTTCGTCATTGGTGGCAGAGATCCTACTTCAGATTAGTACTTCGTGTCTCGACCTGCGTTGTCCATTCCGTCGGTGCTCTTTCTAACTACGGCTCTGTGCTCTTGGAGCATAAACTGATCGTCCGATTTATTTCTCTTGAAGAATCCGTACTACAGAAATACAGCGGTGCGTTTATCATAATTATGACACAGTGGTGGTAGCCTATACCGCTTATTTTGAGTACATATATATATTGTAAATAGGCTTGAAGATAATTATGTCATGAGGCGATACTTACACAAGTGTCTGTATGTGTATGTTAATCTTAATTGGGGCTAACAATGTCTGGAAACAGCTGCTTAAAATCAGACTACGGTCTCATCTTTTGACTCCATTTGTCTAGTGCTCGTTAAATTTATTAGACCTAGTTAACTGGTTAAGAATTATAATGCTATATCTTACACTTCTCATTTAATACTACTTCTGCCAAAACTTATGCTTTTTACAGGTGGCCCATTAGCGGTACATAGGTCCCTTGGGGTCGTAGTTCTATTGATCCCTTCTATTGCTAGTCTGTTCTGTTTTTTTTATTTCGCTGTCAGTTATTGTTATTTGGGTTCAATCAATTTTTTTATGGTTATATATGTGTATGTATGTCTATTTGCAAGAGGTACTAGCCTCTATACAGACACGCATATATTGTACATGTATGTATGTATGTTATGTATGTATGTATGTATGTATGTATGTATGTATGTATGTATGTATGTATGTATGTATGTATGTATGTATGTATGTATGTATGTATGTATGTATGTATGTATGTATGTATGTATGTATGTATGTATGTATGTATGTATGTATGTATGTATGTATGTATGTATGTATGTATGTATGTATAATATATATATGCGTGTGTGTGTGCCAACAGACACAGTAGTTTCTATAGTATGTTTTACCATCCAGAGTAAGATAACGAGAACAACAAGTAGTAGGATTCCAGCGCAGACGGAGAGAATGATGATCCAGAGCGCCACCTCGTGAGGTTTGATCGTTGAACTTATCAACTTCGTTCCAGCCTAAATTGGAAAGAACAGGAGATTTTGAGTAGAAATACAATGACAAAAAATTCTGTCTTATGATGAAATATGTGCAGATCTGCTCAGCGTGCTGGCTCTACTCGTTTGACCACGGATTCTGACCTGACACATTGATCGGACTGACCGGTGGTCGGTTGCTCTCTTCGACCCCATGATTTGAGATATCGCTGGATAGTAAGCTGATATGGCATGAATGCATGCATGCATATATACAATATTATACATACATGCTTCTTTACTTGCATACATGCATACTTACACACATACATTTTATGCATGTACATGCATATATCTGATGAACAATATATGCACATTTATACATGTGCAGACATACATACATATACATGCGTCAGAGTGACATCCGCAGACAAACGGAAGTTCCCAAGTCTATCTCGAACCGCATTACTTCACTTTGCTTAAATCCGCATGAAAAGAGTTCCCTGTGTAGATATACATTGCCTGATGTTATACCTGTCCAACGTCGTTCGCTGTGTTGCTCTGTTTGATGTTCAGTCCCGTCTGGTTTATGGCGATGCTGGCCGTCGATCGGAGCAACAGTTCATAGGCATCGGGAAAGGTCTGCGAAATTAACACCATCACTACGAATTACTAAGACCAACGAATTATTATGCTCAGTGTACATGTATGTATGTATACACGTATGCATGCATGCATGTATGTTTGTATGAATGTATGCAGCAAAAAATAGTGTGACGTATTTACACTGTCTAGCAAGACACTTAGTGTGACGATTAGGCTACACCATTACTGTGGCGTATACAGTAACACAAATGCCATGACGTAGTGAGCAACACAAATACAATGACGTACGTTTAGTCGTAAACGAGAAGACGTGTACTGATATACAACGACATAAATGCTATAACATATACAGCAACAATACTGTTACGTGTCTATAGCAAGACAAATACTGTGACGCTTACAGAAAAAACAGGAGCATACCGAAGAAATGGTTCTGCTCCAGAGTCTTGACCTAATGGAGACGAGTATGCTTTCGGCAGGACGAAGTTCAAACACTTGGCATTTGATTGATGTACATACGATTGAAGATGATTTACCGCAGACCTAAAAATGCAAAGTAATATCTATCGATGTCTGAAATTTGACCATTTTAATGCCAAACAACTTCAGTCAGTTTAATTCCAAACAACTTCAGTCAGTTTAATTCCAAACAACTTTAGTTCAGTCAGAACAAGACGATTCTAATAATGCGAATCCAGAATTATGGTTGCAGGCCCTAACTGTAGTCATAGACGTTGACTGGTATGTTGACGGTCGTGCCCGGTGACCACCACTTTTAAAAGTGGCGATGGCAGTCACCTCTACTTTTAATGTGTATTGGGGTTTATCCAATAATATCCGTTCTTTTAATCTGTGTTTTATCCAGTTTCTGTGTTTGAGGACTGATTTTCTAGATATTGACCTGATTGGGGCTTGGCTTTGAAGCGCCATCGGTTGATGCCTTGTGCATTGGATACCGACGCTATAGAAGCTACTAATTGAAAGAGAAGATAGATGTCAACGGCTCTCGCATATTATGCGGTAAACACAACGGGACAAGGAGGCATACAGGTAACCTTCTGCTTAAAACAGACACGTGCACCAACGCACATACACAATCTGGTATATGTACATGCATAGCACGGTGGTCTATTCGGTAGCACGCAGGATCTGGACTCTAACGATTGTGGGTTTTGAAGCGCCATCTACTGAGCGGACATCACATACAGATTATATACAATATAATAATTACAACCTATGCATAAATAAAAATAAAAGCGTGCGTGAATTTATCCGCACGTGTAATCATATAGGGCCTACAAACGAAAAGGTAGAATTACTATCAAACAGACCAAGTCTCCAATTCCCGGTTCGTAGTTCAGTGTTGTTTCTCTCTTCTTTCGCTTCAGTTGTTTCTGATCATCTGCGCTGCCACCGCCTTCTTTAATCGAATCGGGATTGGAAACTTTTACCTGAGAATTGAAATGGAATTCGTGTAAACCCCTCATCGTAAAACAGTGACAGAAACAGCCTTAAATTGTAGCGTCATAATCCTAAACATTTTCTCCGGAAATACCCTTTCCCTGCTAGCATGTCCAGTTGGAACCCATGCAGGATCCACATTCCTATGTGAGACCCGTATAATGGAGTTCGCGTGGATCCCATGTAGAGTCCATGGAAATGTTGGCATGGTTATTGTATCGTTTAATTGTATCAAGGTGGCGAGAAGTTAAGTCTCATTCAAGGGGACAGTTGAATGCAGAGGGGTAAGATTACTGTGGACGGGCAAGTTGCAAGCAGATGGGTATTAACTTTAAACAGAAAAAATATTGTCGGAAAAACAGAACACAGTGAACTGGACAGATAACCCGAAAGCTTTGGAGCGGCTGACGAGAGCGCTCGAGAGCCAGAAACTGTCACTCTGCGAGGAACAACAAGAATAAAAATTCCTGTAATCGAGTGCAATTTGTTAGTATGAAGGGTTAGCAAAGAGAATTTATATCTTTATAAGGAGACGCAACAAATAGTAGAAACTAAATTATATTTTTAGGTGATACACTTGGATAATCGGATCTACAAAGGGGGCGATCCTTAAGCATCAATTCGCTCGCCTTACTCGATTCTCTCACATCTCTACATTATAATGGTTGATCAACTTCACTGGGTATACCTCTCTCTGCGCTCATCCAATTTAAAGTTCTCCTTCTCGTGCTCAAATCTCAACTGGGTCTTGCTCCAAAATATCTTTGTCACCAAATTCTCCGTCCTCTCTCTGCCACGTCATTGCGTCCTCTCAGATCCTCTTACCAGCTTGACCTTTACGTTTCCCGTGTTAGGACCACAATGGATTATGGCTCAATCCAGATCCTTTGACTGCATAGAAATCTACTGGCCAATTTAGCATGTCGCTTATAGAACAGTTACACGCATAGCTAGTGTGTAGGCCTACTATAACTTGCATTATGTAACTGATAAGCATACTGAGATAATGTGACTTTTTCTAAATATTGTCATAGACAAACAAGAAAAGTCAATGATTTTTTATAGCTAAAACGCTTGGGGCCCTTGTACCTCGGGAGCCCCTGGACTTTGTCCACCCTCGTTATATGGCTGTTACGCCACTGCTGTCAACCTTAATACTGGTTCTTAATTTAGTCTGTTATCAGGATGGGGCGATGTCACGGATCCTGCAGCCACAAGCCGTCCGTATATATATAGCCTACTGGATACTACTGTATCTTGTTTAATCATGAATTACGTTGCTTCCTTAGACACCTTGAAAACATGCTCAAGTGACATAAGTAGGCCTATATATAGGCTTAATCGAAGTTGGTTCAAACGCCGGGTGGAATTTAACATTGCGTCAATTGAGGAATGGTCGACATGCATAAGTAGACTAAAGACGTCGCTAAACACTTCCTATATATATATATATACTCTTATTGCTATAAATAGGTTCAAATTGTTAATGCTATGCTACACTAATGCTATAATAATATGATATAATTCCAATAATTAAACAATAATTATACCATAGTTGCTGGGTGGGTAATAGAACGAGCTTCAATGTAAGAGTGGGTATAAGCGCCAAATGTCCTGGGGGCTATGAAGTGTCTTTAAACCCAGGATGCTATAAATATAGGAGCACTGCTCAGCTTTTATGGACGTAAGACACAGAGAAACGCATTAACACTTTAGCAACGAGAGTGTATGTACTAAAAGCGACTGGGAAACCAATGCTAAAGTGTTAAATACTAGGAAACCTATGTCGACTAAACTTCAGCCACAAACCTTAACATTCTCTGGATCGACAAACTTGCTGTCGATTGTGCATTGTGCACCTTCTTGTTGTCCAGAATTTCCTTTCACCTAAAACGTTGAGAGGAGTCTTTTCTTTTAGGTTAAGATGCTGTGTATGTATATTATTCATAGTCGGAATTGGACCAGCGTTATGCAAATTTGGTGCTCGATTAAATTGTGTAGTGGTTAGCGTGCTGGACTGTCAATAGAAAGGTCGAGGGTTCAAATCCCTTCCAGGGCAGAAATTTGGTTCAAGATTTTCTATTCCACCTGCATCCTCTAGCCAACTCAGCTATAAATTATAATGAGTACACTCACCGATTCACCGTAAACAGTTGGTGGGAAGATGAGACGGCGAAGGAGTGGACTGGCTACCTGTCCTCATATGCCGAGGCTAAGAAAATGAAGTTGCTAACATGGTATACTCATGGATGCCTTACGCCTTGCTTAAGGGTCTGCTCTTCTCTTCTAAGATGATATGTAATAATTGTTTCGGCTTAACGACACTTTTTCATATCGAAGATGATTAGTGTCGGAGGCAGAAAGCAACCTCGTACTCCACGTTTAAATTGCGACCGAGCCACCCGCAGTAAAGATCCGAGAAATTAATCTCTGATAAACCGACCCGACCGGGAAGCGAACCCGGGTCGCCGGCGTGACGAGCAGGCACCAACCCACTCGGCCACTCAGGATCTGTATATATTATTAGCCTATATATAATCTAGTCGGATTTAGACCTGCGCTATTATAGAGTGTTATAACAAACAGAAGTTCTATGTTTGCAAAACCGCTTAGGCCTAATAAGTATTCATAAAGAAATTTAAAAGTAAGAGTTGTCCAGTTAGGATGTCCCCCAAAGAGGAGGAAGCAAGAGGCGTCCAAATGCGGACGAGGTGAGGGGTGATACCCAACACTGACGTTCACATCTAACTTTAGAGCATATATTAGTAGTTTCATCACCTAGCTGTATTTTATATTCCCTTTGGGATGATTGTACATGCGCAATATAACTACTCGATTGAGAGGTCCGTAAAGGCGCTATATAAACACTCGGGAATAGTGTTGTTGCATATTACAGACCTCATCGTTCTATTGCTACATGTACATGCTACATACCTGTGGCGCTTCCATGATGTACAATAGGTGCAGCGTCTGATTTGCTGAATTAATCACCTGCAGAGGCCACGTGATCGTCAGATCCGATTGTTCCACAGTCACTTTGGCCGTATTCTTCACCTGGGTTTAAGGGTAAAAGAAAACTAAATGCGAGTGCAGAGAGAACTTCGTAAAATAGATGCTACATAATATACATATGCTACACTATATAGGTAGCCATTGCTGCACATTACAGATCTCATGGTTCTATTGATGCATATCATAGACCTTGTGGTTCTATTGCAACACCATAATAGACCTCATGGTGCTAATGCTACATATTGTAGACCGTGTGGTTCTGTTGCTACACAATATAGACCTCATGGTGCTATTGATGCATATTATAGAAGTTCTATGATGATAGACCATGAACGAAAGCCTGGATATCATCTGCATAAAGATGGCCATTTACCCTGTTTAGAAAATAAAAGCGGAGATGTCGGCAGTAAAGAGAATGTAAACGATGGGTCCGAGTACCGAGCCCTGGGGAACGCCAAATTTAACCCCAACCCACTCAGTTCTGGAGTCTCCAAGGACAACCATCTAATACAATAATGTAGCACTAGAACCATCATGATCCATCATCTGATCAACTATCACTAGTCCGTTCTATTGATTGTCTTGCTTCTGATCTTCACTACTGGATGTCGACTAACCGACTCTGCCTAAATGCTACAAAGACTCAGTTGATCTGGTTTGGGACTAGACAACAGCTTTCCAAATTTGACTTACTCAATTACTGGCTGAGAAATTCCCTGCCTACACATACTCTTCTAGTGTCCGTGACCTGGGTGTCACGCTTGACTCCTCCCTCACGTTCACGGAGCACATATCTAACCTGACTCGCTCCTGCTTCTTTCAACTGAGACGGCTCAGAGCTATCAGACGATCGGTCTCTCCCTCTGTCTTTACCACCATAGTACATGCCCTTATCTGTTCCCGACTTGACTACTGCAACTCACTTCTTATGGACCTCCCGAAACATCGTCTTTCTCCCCTTCAATCGGTCTTAAATGCTTCAGCTATGCTCGTAGCCCGACTCCCTCGCTTTGCGCATATCTCTACATATATGTTTGATGTCTTGCACTGGCTTCCTATCACTGCGCGAATCCATTATAAGATCCTCTTTCTAGTCTTCAAAGGCGCAGCTGAGCAGTGCCCCAAAGTATCTTTCTGACTATATGTGAAAGCCGTTATCTGCGACCTCATCTCGTTCCTTGCGCTCTGCTGATTGGCTTGATGTTTTTGTTCCTAGGACTAGGACTGCCTTGGCTCAACGCCGGGCATTTGCTGTGGTTGGTTCCTCTACTTAGAATGACTTTTCCCCTCATTAAGGGCTAAACTAATGACTAGTTTTTCCTCTTTGGTCTCTCGTTCTTTAAAGACGTTTCTTTTCCCGGGGGTTTTCGTGCTGAGAGTGCCTCTGAATAGTTATTCTGAGAGAGGCGCTATATAAATCTTTAGATACTATACGATTATAGACCTTGTGGTTCTGTTGCTGCACAATATAGACCTTGAGGTCTGCACCAATAATGAAGTCTATAATATGCATCAATAGCCTTCTCAGTGGTTGGGCCGACCATCTGGAATAATCTTCCTTCAAATCTGCGTGTTCTCTAGCTGGAGACTCTATACACCTTTTACAAGAATTTGACAACTGTTCTCTATCGCCGTAGTTGGGCTGGGAGCGCCTCTGAGTAGGTTATCTTGGAGGGGCGCTATATAAGTCCTCTGCATGAATCTTACTGTAACAGACCTCATGGTTCTATTGATGCATATTATGGACCTCATGGTTCAAATGCTACATATTATAGACCTTGTGGTTCCAAAATACGTAGACATTATGCTCTTGGGGTAAGTTTTACGGAATAGCAATCTGTCTCACTTCGAACTTGTGAAAAATTTCTGGTCCGATGTCTTCCTCTTTGGTTGGCTTGTAGTCATTCTGCTGTACGTCTTTCTCGTAGTAGGCTGTGTTCGGATCTGAAGAACTGAGTTCCAATCATTGGGAATTATTCAGCATTAGCTATTAAAACTTGCACTGTATTCAACATGGCTTCATTACATGAAACTTTTAGTTAAAGGCCGTTGTCTGTTGTTAATGTAAGACTTAAACCAACAGCTTAGTACCTCTTAATGCCTCATGAAATTTCGGCTTTTCTGCACAATTTTATGATTTACAATGTTGACATGGCTTATTAGACCTACCCTATTTGACGTAGGGGCCTACCTCATTAATTGGATTTACCCTATTTGACAGACCCTATGTGACTTAGGCCTACTCTATTTGACATACCCTATTTGGGATACCCTATTTGGCATATCACCCTATTTGACTACAGACTATTTGACTAACCCTATTTGACTCACCCTATTTGACATACTCTATCTGACTGACCTTATCTGACTAAACCTTACCATATTTTACTTACCCAATTACAGCCAGGTCAACGATAGAGGTGACTTCAATCTGAAGATTCATGCTATCGTCGATTTCATCCTTTTCAGCGCTAGTGCTGCAACATAGAAGATTTATTTAGCTTATTTTATTTTCACTGTCTAAACTCTTCAATGGCCTACGATTTTCAAAAATTATATTTCATTTAATATTAAACGCCACCAAGTAGACAGACTGTTTGTGACAATAAAGTGAGATACACGGTAACCTTATCGAAGGTCAAGGCCAAACAATGAGCTATGTGGTCTCAGTTTTGGCCAGTGGAGCACTGGAGCTGTATGGTTTACTTGGGTCGGTAAAAAATAAAAGTTGGGAAATGTATGGCTCCACAAGGCTGCTCTTATTACACATGAAAACACGAACCTGTATGCAAGATTTTGGAAAGATTTGATTATATTTCGAGGTCGCTATGTTTGCAGACTTTTTACAATATAGTATGACATTGTCAAAAACACATGTATAGTTTTGACTTTCAAGTCGGTTATTATTTTGAGCAATAAAAAGCTTGATCAAACATACATAGGCTACCGCCGTTTTCCTGCTTATTCAGAGTGCATTAAATGCAAATAATTTGTAATGCAATATAATTTTGGATAATTAGAGTAGTTATCCAATCTGCATAAATCACCGTCATTGAAGTTCCGGAAAGCCCGTAACCCGCGATAATTTCATTTTGCCTTTGTTGGAATAGTAAACATTGTCCGATGATTGGAGACAAATTGTATTGTTTCTGTGACTCATCCTTAGTTAGGTACGTCTCTGTAAGACTGGATAAGAGCCACTCCACGTTCTACGCAGTCACTGACGACCATCAACAGTTGGACATTTGCCTTCATCGACTGGAAAGTAGGGTCCAATGTCCAGAGAGCAGAAGGCTTTGATAGGAAGGCGTTGGCTTGTTCTTCAGCCTGGGTAGTTAGAAGACCAAACAGGTTTGAAGATCTCCTTGTGACATACGACTCCAGTGGAGTATGATTGTCGAAGGATTTTCTGTCCAGACGTTTCATGGTTAGCGGATTAGGTGTTGTAAGGTTGTTTTACTAGAGCAGCCTTGGTTCCTTCACTGACATGCTCATCTAAGAAAGCGCGTGGCACAAGTTGCTCGGAGATATACTAGAGATGACGACTGAAAAAGTTCATTTAAATCGACCTTAAACTGTTACTCTTTCAATCTGCAGAAATCTTGGCTCATGCAACCTCCAGAGCTTGCGAAAACCCGAATCTACACGCTGTGCGAGGATTCTAGCCTTCTCCCGAATTACGAACACAGCGACTGTTGTTGCTTTCGTGGCCTCATGAGACACCAACTATTATTTTGGTAATGAAACATGAAATTCCTCAGGATTGACCATTTTTGTGAGTCCAGACTCAAGAATGTGTTTGTCAGGAATCCCTAACAGCCAACATCGTGGGGAACTCAAGACAGTCTACTCAGGGGCTGGGAGCGTTCCTGAGTAGACTGTCTTGAAGGGGCGCTATATAAAACTACTGTATTAATAATAATAATAATAATAATAATAATAATAATAATAATAATAATAATAATAATAATAATAATAATAATAATAATAATAATAACTCCTGGTTGATAGTTGCTGTTTTTGTCACATAAATTATGAGCTTTTATTGCACAAAGTAAACAGACATGCGCTATAAGCTTATTTCATAATCAAGGATGGCTTTACAAATAACACAAATAATCAAATCATTCTCAAATAGCGGTATAAAGAGCAATAATAAACAATACAATTGTATATGAAACGAATTATAATGCAAAACTTTAGTTTATAAGTTGGTATGCAATATTTTAAAAATTTCCTCTCATTCAGCAACCTTTTTTATAAGAGAAAGAAATTGAAACAAGTTTTCTACTTGTAAATAGGTTTATTATTCTTTTATTTACTTAAATACAGTTGACAAATTGATCATGATTTAGAAAGACGGTGCTTGGAGTGCATGAGTGCTAATTTCAATTAATAATGAACCTATTAAAACGCCAAGCGCAATTTTTTTGCGATTTCTGAAAAAAGTGTAAAAACATAGCGACCTCTAAACATGCTCAGATCTCTTAAATGTTTTCAACCCAGAGTCTTCTAGTCAAGTGGAACAAGGGCAGCCTTGTAGAGCAGCATATTTAGAAAAAGTATTTTCCCCATGTAAGTTTGGACCACCCTCATGGTTTACAGATGGCTTGCGTCAATGATCACATGTTTTCTGGGTAGCTAGGCTCACAGTCGGCTTCAAGTTTAGCTTTGGTCAAAGGGAACTAACAGATGATCCCTTGAAAATATAAAAAATATATCTTTAAAAGACATATCTATTTAAAAAATACTTTGAACATATATTTAAGTAAAATTTATATATTTAAAAGAGATAAAAAATGAATATACTTTTATAAGTATAACTAAATAAATAGAACTAACTAAATAATTATAAGTTTTTATAACTAATATATATATATAAAATATTATATAAACAAAACTATCATATATATAATTAACATATTTATACAACTAACTTAATTATAACAGACATTATATACATATGTTGTTACTCACAAAAATCTCTTCAAATGACAACAAGGGAAGACCAGCAGACCAGTATTCTAATATAGGAAAAAGAGTAGTCTTTTAAGTTAGCCATGGGTATGAAGTTTTAGCGACTTCATTTTCTTAGCTTCTCGCATATGAGGGCGGGTGACCAGTCCTCTCCTACGCCGTCTCATCTTTCAACTGACAGTGTACGATCAGTTTACTCATTATAGCTGAGTTGGCTAGCGGGTGCAGGTGGGGGAGAAGTCTCGAACCAAATTTCTGCCCTAACGGGGATTTGAACCCCAGACAGGGTTGATAGTCCAGTGCGATAACCACTACACCATCGATTGTCCCTATTCTAAAAGCCGAGGATGTAATAACTTTGACACATGACTAAATCTCGTTTGTCTTTCAGATACTTATCGAGAAGTGACCGTCAGGTCTACCTACGTGTTCACCATGACACCGATCGTAATTTTGCTCTGTGCGCTGGTCAGTCTGTTTGGATTCAAGCGAATCACTACGGAAACGGTCTCCTGTTCAGCGACTGGATTTCCAATTTCGCATTCGAGTTGTCTATTGTTATCAACTGGAGTGCAAACTAGCTCGTTATACTGAAAACGCAAGAGGACGAATAATTGTTCTATACGAGGAGTTTCTACAGAGTGTCTTAGTATATTGCGTCTATGCTACTGTTGAGCTTCTAAAAGGTGTTTTCCATTATTTTACGTTTACAATTCTTATGAGTTTCTAAAACAGCGAGTAAACTTCATCTGTAGGATATGCTTGTAATTAGGTCCAATAAAGCCGATTACATTTAACTTAATGGTTGTAAGAGTTTCTATACCTTGTGTTTATGTCTAAGTAACCTTAAACCTGTGTTTACATTCAAGTAAATCACATTTACCTTGTGTTTACATTAAGTATATCACATTTGCCCTGTGTTTACATTTAAGTAAATCACATTTACCTTGTGTTTACATTTAAATAAATCACATTTACCTTGTGTCTATATTTGAGTAAATCACAGTTATATTGTGATTACATTTAAGTAAATCACATTAGGCCTACCTTGTGTTTGCATTCAAGTAAATCACCTTTACATTGTGTCCATATTTAAGTAAATCACATTTACTTTGTGTTTACATTTGAGTAAATCACATTCACCTTGTGTTTACATTTAAGAAAATCGCCTTAAGTAAATCACCTTGCTCTCGAGGTACTCGCCGCTAGATTCTCTGTGGAGTGGCAACATTTAACCATTTAACCTTCTGGTTCAAAGTACCCATGCACCATATAACTTACATTCTATGTGAAAAGCAAATATTGTGTGTAATTCGTCGGGAAAGTTATATACTGGAATTAGTATTATACTAGTAAATCACCTTGCTCTCGATGCCAAGCATATTGATGTTGTCTGGAAGCGTAACCCAAAGCACTGTCTCGTGAGCATCCTCTCCACTGTTGGTCACCGACACGGTCAGACGAATTTCAGGAACTTCGCCCAACTTCAGGAGGTACTCGCCGCTAGATTCTCTGTGGAGTGGCAACATCAAACGTCTGGTTCAAAGTCTTCTCGCACCATATAACTTACAACATATAACTTGCTATGTGATAGGCAAAAGTTGTGTACAATGTGTAGGGAAATTTATATAATGGAAGTTTGGTATTTTCTATATACTTTGGTTAATGCATCCTCGGACTTCATTACTAAGCGTACTGTTGAAGCAAGCGAGTGGGTTGTTCTGTTTAATGTAAGATGTCCATAATGTTACAATATTGCCTCAAAACAGAAATGTCGATAGATGCTAAGCAAAGAATAACCATATTTATTAGACTACCACCGTGGAACACGGTAGCAGATTGGTTAGATCGCTTGCCTTGTAACACGGAGAGCACGGGTTCGAGCCTCCTGCCCTGAAACGACTACTGTGTAGTGACCTTGAACAAGTCCAGCGCCATCGATTGATGCTTCGTCATTAGATGTTGGTGCTTAATAAATGCATAATAATAATAATAATAATAATAATAATAATAATAATAATAATAATAATAATAATAATAATAATAGTAATATTAATAATTTTTAATAAAAAATAAAATACCTAAGGGCATAACTTTAAAAAAAAATCCTTCAATAATAATAATAATAATAATAATAATAATAATAATAATAATAATCATCTTCTTCTTTTGGTTCTCTGCCTTGCTAGGCAGGTTCGTACGTCCATTTTCGCCATTCATCACGTTTTCTGGCTCTTTCCTTCAGTTTGCTGTAATCCTCCTCCATCATCCAGTCCAACAGCATCATTCTCGGTCTTCCTCTTGTCTTCTTCCCCTCCATTCTTCCCTCAATTATAATTCTTAGAAGGGAGTCTTCCCTCATGATGTGGCCCAACCATTTTCTTTTTCGGCTTCTTATTATCCCTATCATGGATCTTTTTTAGTCCACCATTATTTTGTAGTATGTCTTCATTTATCCTCCGATCCATCCAACTGACTCTCTCCATTCTTCGCCATATCCACGTCTCGAATCGAACAATAATAATAATAATAATAATAATAATAATAATAATAATAATAATAATAATAATAATAATAATAATAATAATAATAATAACCTTAAGACGAATAGGTGCCGTTATTTACTGTTCTTAATTAATATTTAAGTCCCTGAGGGATCATGTATACCTCGGGGCATAAAAAAAAATAATAATAACTATTATTATGGAAAGCAGTTTTTGATAATCAACAAAACGATGATAGCATTAAGGTGAAGAGAGCATAATTTCGATGCGAGGTTTCTCACTGAGGTAGTTGCAAAGTGGCCGATAACTTCAAATCGCTGTTGCAGATGTCATCCGACCCACAGTACTTAATGAACGAAACCTACGAACAAAAGTTTCCCGTAAATCAGTAAGCACCCGAACAATTAATAGGCCTTACTAGCCTACAATAAGGAATTTCAAATTAATTAATTCTGTGGCATGTAATAATAATAATAGTAATAATAGTAGTAGTAGTAGTAGTAGTAGTAGTAGTAGTAGCATAGCAGCAGTACGAGTAGTAGTAGCAGTAGCAACAGTACAGCAGCAGCAGTAGTAGAAATAATAAATTAATTAATAATTCATGCTATTAGCATTAAACTTTCTACATTCTGTACATTTTCACTGACAGCTAAAGATTATTTGTACTCGGATAAAAATAATAATAACTTGATGATGATGATGATGATGATGATGATGGGCGTGAGGTGATGATGATGATGATGATGATGAAACAAATATAAAATTGGAAAATAAAATATTCGACGAATTTTAGCCAACCCAGACTTTTTATTTCTCAGGAGTCTCGAAACTCCTAAGAATTCAAGTAAATAAATTAATTAATGGATAAGCATAAAGCGTTCTACAATCTGCAGACTCGTACTGACAGCTAAAGACAATTTTCATAATACCTAAAACTAACAGACCTACCAAGAGTTAATACAAGTGCCCGCGAGATCTATTGGATTAATAAATAATTCGCTATGCAGGATTTTCCACTGTGAGATGCATCTGACGCCACAAAGTTATCACGGTATAAGAAAATACGAAAACGTTCTAAGCGGTCCTATATTATTTATTTATTTAAGTTAACACTTTAATGACAGGTGACATGTACATAATGACTGGGAAACCAATGAAGCGCATCGTTAAGCTGTTAATGCAGTTTTAACGCGGGCTAGGAAAATCGAAATCTGTGGAAAACGACGCCTGTGCAGTGTACACAAACAATTTGGCCAGGGCCATTACTCAGAGTCCGCTGAGCAGGCTCGAACACTCGGTCGCTGGATTTCAGATCGAGCGCGCTACGGAATGGCCTGTCCCGGTCTAATGCAACAACACAATGCCTATTAGTCTTGTGGTCTTATTAAAAAGTGGGTAGGAGTGGAGAATGGTTCGACCTATCAACTGAATTTAATCTTCAAAAGAATATTCTATTTCTGTTCTGTCTATTCTATACCTCAGTGGCGTAACGAAGGGTTTCAGCGCCCAGAGGTAAGGGTTGATGACTGCGCCCCTTTTAATAATAATTTATAGTTGTTGACTTTTAATCGTTTATGTCATAGTACCGTGTACCACTGAAAGCTAATTTTGCGCCACCTTTGTGATGCGCCCGGGGGGCGGCTGCACCTCTGCCCCCTTTCGTAACGCCACTGCCTTACCTTAACTCTATTTTTATTTCGATTCTTACCTGTAAGTCTTTGCTGCTTGTTGCCTGATTGAGAAGTGGGTAGGAGTCGAAATCGGGGAGAGGTTGGCCGGCGTTCATTGTTGGTTTGGGGTCAAACAGTACGTAGGTCACTCGGAAAGCAACAGGACTCAGAAAGTCACTGCTGTTCGTCTACAACAAGGAAACGTTCGCAAGCTCTTATAATAAGATTTATAGTCGAAATAAGAATTATATATCTATTTTTAGACAGTCGGAAAATAACAGGGCTCAGACAATCTCTTTGTTTTCTAGAACACAAAGACTTTCAGGAGTAGACATATTCTTGTTGGTTTTATAAGCTTCGTCGAATTACATAATCATTATATGCCTATTTCTCGTTAGTCGGAGAGAAAAAAATGTACGGCAGATTGGTTAGAGCTCTCAGCCTTGTAATAATGATTATGTTTGGTGTGGTTAGAGGGCACGCAGGGAGTGTACGGGTCAGAGACACCTCTGAGACGGTTACTGTGTCGGGACCTTGAACAAGTCCTTCACTCGCAGTTGCTTAGTGCCATCGATTGATGTTTGGTCATTAGATAATGGCGTTTAATATAATTATGCGTAATAATAAATAAAAGTAGAATAATAATATGCCCTCAACTGTTTTACAGTTGCATTT
>JACEVL010000570.1:470000-548964 GCA_020284085.1 Aporrectodea caliginosa
TATGTATGTATGTATATACGTATTAATGTTTGTATTGTATGTATGTATGTATGAATGTATGTATGCTGTAGCTGGTTTCTCAAAAAAGGATATACTTACTTACTTACTTAGCGGTTTGTGTATGTATGGATGTGAAACGTGCCTGTCTTTTGGTTCTGCGGTGAATTTCAGACAGACTGTAATCGTCAGGCAGTTGAATGCCTTGCCATCCGCCGAACAGTTGGTCTGTCTTGGATCGATCTTTCTGGGGTTCGACTCCAATGTGGCTAATACGTTGACCAGAGGCCTGGCCCTGAGAATGACGACGGTATCCGACTGGTAAGCTCCAACGGCGAGATCCGGGTAAGTGTTGTCATCGATGTCACTCCCACCGGACAGGGAATAGCCAAAAGACTTCAGGTTGGCCCCACGTATATCGGCAGCCGCTATTCTCTGTGAATACGTCTCTATCTTGGATGTTGGCGATCCGCGAAAGACATAAATGGCTCCGTTGCCCTCGAATGGAGCACCGACCACGAAATCTATGGAACAGATTTGTGCAGTTGCTGACTAGATGTGACAGGCAATCATACATACATGCATGCATGATTGCATACATTCCCACAAATACATGCATACATACATACATACATGTGGATCTCTCAGCTAGTCTGTATAATATATCTTCACCCATCTTCTGATCGAACACTCCTCATTACTCTCTATCAGCTCTCTAAAATCATACACTTATAGACCTTGACTGTTTTGCTCTTTCACACGTTGAGGATGATGCTCATTTTGGGCATAAACATTTATGTAGCTTATGTAAATTCGTTAATCACTGCATCTGTTGCACGCTAAGATCAGAATTAGTAAATCTGGGCCAAATTGATTATCATTGGCTCTGTCTAACCTGCACTACTAGGATCTTCCAATTAAATCATATTGTAAATGACCAGGAACACACAAGAATCGATCACACAGTCCTTGGTAAACTTACCGACTGACAAAATGTTTAATCCATTTGAGCAATATGAAGAAGGCTCCTCACTACTGACCGATACTGATGTAGAGCCAGACACTCGTTACTTCAATACGAAGACCTTATGAACTAGCAAATATGTCTCCGTAGAAGAAATTAGCACTGCATTACACCAATCGAATTTACCATACTACGCCTAAATTGCAGAAGATTATTTCACAAGCTCACAGACACCCAATTGTTCCTGCTCCAACCTAAATTCACTGTTTTAGCCGTAACAGAAACTTGGCTGAATAAAATTTCAGCCGACACTATGCATCCCTGACCATGTATTTGTAAGCACACGTAAAGAAAATGGAAACGGGGCGGTGTCGGATTCATTGTCAAGGATACTGTTGCATTTGAGGTATTTTGACACTGATTGGTCGTCACCAAAACATGGTTCTTACGAGAGCATGTTTGTAAAAAATAAAACAGACTAAGGGTAAAGATGGCATAATTGGCGAAAAATAATATTATAGATAGGCTACCGAATAATAATAATAATAATAATAATAATAATAATAATAATAATAATAATAATAATAATAATAATAATAATAAATAATAATAATAATAATAATAATGATAATAATAATAATAATAATAATAATAATAATAATAATAATAATAATAATAATAATAATAATAATAATAATGATAAAATAATAATAATAATAATAATAATAATAATTATAATAATAATAACACGATGGAGACGAGAACCCGTAAAACACAACTATGCTTAGTATCTTAGAGCCTGAGGGATTCTTTTTACCTGTAATAAAAAAAAAAAAAAATAAAAATAAAAAATAATAATAATAATAATAAGAATTGTGTGGTACTTAAAACGTACAGTACTAGATGTCTTTATCTAGCAAACCTTGATATCCGTCCCTGTCCATGTCTCCGATGGTCGCCAGAGCAAAACCGAATCTTGCGTCGTAGCATTTCAACGCCTCGCACTCGGCTTCCTTCATCGGTCGGCTCGTTATCTTCGTCGGCTTCGATGTAAAACCCTTCAAAACACTCAACGACTTTTATAAACCTGACGTACATTGCTATTGAAATAAAACACGGATTGAAGAATCACGCCTCAGAGACGTATTTTGTTTTGGGCCGCCAAAACGTTTTATTTGCTGGGCTTCACGCCAAACATGATCTTGGAATATCTGGGTGTCTAAATGTCACACTTCACGTAGGAGGAAGAATGATTTAGTATGAGTGAGGGTCTTATCGACAGACGAACTGTTTGATGGATGGATGAATAGATAAATGAGTTACTAGCCCTCTCTCCTTCCCAGTTCCGTAGACGTCTTAAGACTTTCTTGTTCCCTGATGCAGGCACTGACGCAGGTCGAGAGCGCTGCTGATTTTTGAGCGGCGCTATATAAATGTTCGATTACAATTACAATTACAATTACAATAATGGATGGGTGGATGGGCGGATAGATGAATAGGTGGATGATTGGGTTAAGGATGAATGGATGAATGGATTGATGCCATTTATTTATCTCCCATCAAATGGGAGAGCGTTGGATGGATCGATTGATGGATCGATGGATGGATGGTTGGATGGTAAGATTAACTGGATCAGACTGGATGGATCGATGGATGGATAGAGCAATGGAGGGATGAATTGATGGAAGGGAGGATGCTGAATGGTAGTCAACTGACGTTATTTACCCCTTTGGTGTTGAAGTAGATGTAAATGGCTCCACCAATTCCACGCCCGTGATAAAGAGGAGCTCCAACAACCAGATCGTTTTTCCTGTCATTGAGAACAAAAGATGATACTACAATCCTCTGTATGTAGATACATACATGTACATACATACATATATGCATGCATACAAGTACATACATACTCATATACATACATATAAACATACATACATATGCTGGGCTGAGAGCGCCTCTGAGTAGGTTTCTTGAAGAGGCGCTATATAAATTCTCGGAATGAATGAATGAATACATGCATACATACAATACATAAATATACATATACATACACATGTACAAGCATGCATGCATAGTTGCATACATATATATACATATAAGCATACATACATGCATGCATACAATGCATACATGCATACATACAAAGAAACCTACATTCATGCATGCATACATGCATGCATATATACATACATACATAGATTCGTACTTGTATTGTATTGCATACTATCTGAACATTTATAAAGCCCCTCTCGCAGTATGGACTATTCAGAGCCGCTCTCAGTGTAGAAGCCCCGGGGAAATAGAACCGTCTTGAGGGAACAAGCAGATGAGGAGGATAACCCAGACAATAATTTTGCACGCAGAGGAGGAGAAGGTCATTCCAAGCAGAAGGGCCTACATCAGCAAATGACCGACGTTGGGCTAAAGCGGTCCTGTAGAGCGCAACGAACGAAGAGAGCTAGCAGATTAAGATTGACAGGCTCTACATAAATGCTCTGAATGAATGAATGAATGAATGAATGGATGGATGGATGGATGGATGGATGATTTAGTGATACGTAATAATGGGTTCTAATAAAATCATAGCTAGCCTGGTCTCACCCATCGCCGTTGAAATCACCCACAATGATGTCATGGCCAAATCCGGAGTAGAACTGGTCGCCCAAGAGTCGATATACAAACAGAAGCTGTTTCGAGTCCGTTCCACTGCTCGGTCCCTGTCGAAAGAAGAGGACCTCACCGGTACCACGTGACTTAGGAGCGCCGCCAATGAACGCGAGACTTCCGTCTTCAAATATATTCTCTCCAATCTTAACGGCCATTCCTACAGTTCATCAGGCAACATTCATTCAATCCAGTTTTGGTCTAATGACGTGATGAGAGCATTGTAGTTCAGAAAATCAAACAGTTACAGGTACTGTAGCATGCTTTGAAGTTAATATAAGCTTCTTAGCGTGTTCTGAATGTAACGATATTTGACCCAATATATGTACGTGTGTATGCATGTATGCGTATACTTTTGTATGTATGTATGTTTGTAAACTATGCATGTATGTTTGTATGTTTTCCTGTTTCAGAAACGCCTGAAGACTATCTTATTTGTTAGAGACAGCGCAAACCTGGGTCGGGAGCGCCTCTGAATCTCTGAGTGGCGCTATACAAATATTCATTTACAATTACGATTATATACGTGTGCATGCATGTTTGTGTATATATGTATGCATGTATGCGTGCTTGTATGAGAACGAAAGTCCGAGAGTTAAACGACATCTTTTGGTAGCAGAGACCTTTGACTTCTTGTAATTTAATTTCTTGTTCTCAGAGGTTGCTTCTTATGCTTCATTCTTTCTTTATTCTTCTATCTCGTGTGTTTCCGCTCACATTTGTATGTATCAAGATACTTAATATAGCTCATTTTTATTCTCTCCGATCTTAACGGCCATTCTTACAGTATATCAGACGTGCAGCGCTTTTGAATGGAGTGGATTATTGAGTTAATGTAGGTCTATGTATGGATGAATGGATGGATGAATGGATGGATGAATGGATGGATGGATGGATGGATGGATGAATGGATGGATGAATGGATGGATGAATGGATGGATGGATGAATGGATGGATGAATGGATGGATGAATGGATGGATGAATGGATGGATGAATGGATGGATGAATGGATGGATGAATGGATGGATGAATGGATGGATGAATGGATTGATGCCATGGGTTCATTTGACTGGATTTATTATTAGGCTGCGTAGGATTGAATCGATGGTTGGATGGTAAGATTATTTGGACTGGATGGATGGATGGATGGATGGATGGATGGATGGATGGATGGATGGAGCAATGGAGGGCAGAATGGATGGAAGGACTGTTGCTGAATGGGAGTGAACTGGCGGTATTTATCTAAACAAGTGCATTTTAAGACAGTTTGAGAATGTTTGTTGCAGAGGGCCAAGTGCAACAGCGCGTGAATGCAGTGAGCTCGAGTTTCTATTTCCTCGTAACATGAAATCACTGACACTTCATAGCTAAATGGCTGTCGGTCGGGGTCAGACACTGCTTTCTCTATGTTGGCGTCTTGAGAAGTTTCCCAAGTAGTCTTAAATTGATCTTTGTAACTTTAAGCATCAATTGAAGGCATGCAAGGGCGTGATTTGCCCTCACAAAGTGGCGGTGCTAAACTCCTCTCCCTCCCATCCCCTTCACACCAACTTCCCTTATCCTTGTTGCATCCCTCCCACTCCCCTATATTCGAAATTTGCATGCTTTGCCCTCCACTTTAAGGTCACTCTCAGATTACAAAGTACATGTTTACAGTCTGTTAATAATATGTTGGCAACACTGAGATCACTACAGAGATATTAAACAACAAACAGTTAATCATTCAAATCCAATGAAACGACACAACTTTCCAAACAGCACCGTTGATGTATCACAGTCATATACAAAAAGCCTACACGTGAAACAAAGCCGATAAAAAAGTGGTGGTGACTGTCATCACCTCTTTTAAAAGCAGTGGTCACCGGACACCATCGTAACAATGCAAGGTTATGCCTAAGGTGGCTTTCTGTGCTTTGGTGGAATAGAATCAACGAGGATTAGGATGCTCTCTGAGAGATAATGTCATTTACCGAGATAAAAGATAATGTAATTTACATGCTTTGCCCTCCACTTTAAGGTCACTCTCAGATTACAAAGTACATGTTTACAGTCTGTTAATAATATGTTGGCAACACTGAGATCACTGAGATAAGAGATAATGCCACTTACTGAGAAAAGAGATAATGTCATTTACCGAGATAAGAGATAATGTTATTTACCGATATAAGAGATAATGTTATTTACCGAGATAAGAGATAATGTCATTTACCGAGATCAGAGATAATGTCATTTACCGAGATAAGAGATAATGTTATTTACCGAGATAAGAGATAATTCCATTTTACCGAGATAAGAGATAATGTCATTTACCGAGAAAAGAGATAATGTCATTTACCAAAAAAGAGATAATGTCATTTACTGAGATAAGAGATAATGTCATTTACCAATAAAACAGATAATGTCATTTACCGAGAAAGGAGATAATGTTATTTACCGAGAAAGGAGATAATGCCATTTACCGAGATAAAAGATAATGTCATTAACCGAGAAAAGAGATAATGTCATTTACCGAGAAAAAAGATAATGTCATTTACCGAGATAAAAGATAATGTCATTTACCGAGATAAAAGATAATGTCATTTACCGAGATAAGAGATAATGTCATTTACCGAGAAAAGAGATAATGCCATTTAAAAAGAAAAGAGATAATGTCATTTATCAAGAAAAGAGATAATGTCATTTAAAAAGAAAAGAGATAATTGCATTTACCGAGATAAGAGATAATGTAATTTACCGAGAAAAGAGATAATGCCATTTAAAAAGAAAAGAGATAATGTCATTTACCAAGAAAGAGATAATGTCATTTAAAAAGAAAAGAGATAATGTCATTTACCGACATAAGAGATAATGTCATTTACCAAAAAGAGATAATGTCATTTACTGAGATAAGATATAATGTCATTTACCAAAAAGAGATAATGTCATTTACTGAGATAAAAGATAATGTCATTAACCGAGATAAAAGATAATGTCATTTACCGAGATAAGAGATAATGTAATTTACCGAGAAAAGAGATATTGCCATTTAAAAAGAAAAGAGATAATGTCATTTACCAAGAAAAGAGATAATGTCATTTACCGACATAAGAGATAATGTCATTTACCAAGAAAAGAGATAATGTCATTTAAAAAGAAAAGAGATACTGTCATTTACCGACATAAGAGATAATGTCATTTACTGAGAAAGAGATAATGTCATTTACCGAGATAAAAGATATTGTCATTTACCGAGATAAGAGATAATGTCATTTACCGAGATAAAAGATACTGTCATTTACCGAGATAAGAGATAATGTCATTTACCGAGATAAGAATCGATTGGAACGCGGTCTTCGCTGCCGCTGCCGTACCAATCCCGATTATTCAGATCGAGGGAATACTTAAAGAGAGCGCCGCTCCATGTGGTTCGACCGGGCGTTCCGAACAACAGGTCGCCATTCTATAAGGTAGCAATTGAGTTAAGAACTTCTGTAAAGACGATAAGAACTGCTTTCCGGCTACATGGAATGGTGGATGGATGAATGAACGGATCGATAGAGGATGGACTAGTGGGTGGATGGAACGATGGATAGATGGCAGGGTTGATGGGTGGATGAATGGATGAAGAATAAATATGCGGATGGAAAGATGAATTGGAGGATGAATTAATGGATAGATGGAAGGTTTGATGGATGAATGAATGGTTGGATGAATGAATGGGTAAAGAATAAATGGATAGATGGACGAAGGGACGGAAGGACGATAAATTGGTGATGGATCATTGGATTGATTGATCGATGGAATGATGGATGGATGAACGATTAGATGAGTGAATGAAGAATATATATATATATATATATATATATATATATATATATATATATATATATATATAGATAGATAGATAGATATATGAATGAATGAAGAGATAGATGAAAATGAGTAGTTAGATGGACAAATATGAATATGATGAAGGAATAGATGAATAGATGGACAGAGATAGATAGATGATAGATGGATGGATGGATGAATGGATGGATGGATGGATGGATGGGTGGGTGGGTGGGTGGGTGGATTGAGATACGGATGCCCTGATGGTTGGAAGTATGTATGACGGATTCTATAAATAAAATGAAAAATAAACATATTTAAAATTGTTGATGTTTCATATTTGTATTAGCAAATTATTTTCTCGTCTTCGACTATCTTTAAATTCTATGAGCTTTAATCACGCGTGTCACCTTATGAATGGCAACACTGGTTCCTGCCTGACAGAAGAGATTCCTATCCGCTAGTTCGTCACTGCACGGTTCGTAGGTGTACATTTCTTCTAAGATATTACTTAGAGAAAAGCAGATGCCCGGACCCCAGACGAAACGTTGTTTGATCGGGTCAACCTTCTTGTATCTATGAGCACACGCCTGAAAATAAACCATCCATTTTGCAAGGTCGCTTATAAAAAGTGTAAGTAAAGAAAGTTGTAATTGTATTATAGCTATCAGCTTCTAAAGCGCCCGTATCTATCGCGCAGATCATCAAACGTGATGGCAAACTAGTATCAAGCAGAAGTCAGATGTCTGTACCCAGAAAGTCCGTACGTTGCCAAGACACAGAGGAAGTCGAAGGTAGATAAATGTTCGCATATTTACATATACAGTATATTATGTAAATATGCGAAATTTCTCAGCGCCAACTAAAAGCCGCGTTGGGGAGACCAGTATAATAATCAAGTCCACAATAGCCAGGCTGCTTTGTTCTTTCCGGTGCCAGGTCGGAACCTGGGAAGGTCAAGCCGAGGAGACAGCTTGGTGCTACTGCGCAATTGGTGATGATGGTCGTCGTGTGGTGATGCGAATGTAAAATCAGGATAGGATAATTTGAAGAGTTCGGTTTTCAGTCGTGAGTGGATAGTAGGAGAGTGCAAGCGAGAATGCAAGGTTGATCAAATCAAATCTCTTTTATTTATTTCAACATAAAGTAAGGCAAGAGGAGTCCCAAAAGGGATCAAGAGATACATGCATCAGAAATCAAACAGACATACATGCGTACAGCAATGCAAATAGTATGCATACATATTACACAGTAAATGATTAACTCGATTCAAAACACTATGAAAATATAAAGAAAAACCGAAAACCTTAACTAACAGTGAAAAAGCATAAATTCATACCTACATACATACCTACATGCATGCATACGTGCATACATACATATATGCATACGTACATAACTAGACAGATGTACATGCATTTAATGTAGCCTACTTACCAGAGCATAACCATCTGCAGAGTTTTGACTGGACACTGAAACTCCTAACCATTGGTTGGATTTATCGTAACGGGCTAAAATGAAATTTCACACAAAGCTTCGAAATATAGAAACACATCTGAAATCTGTTATCTGAAAGTTTCTACCAGTGCTGATATAAACGGAAGCGTTCTTTCTGTTGGTAGTACCGTATTATAAGGCATAAGCCAACTAAGCCATGGCTTAGGGCTCCAGAAATTCCACACCGTTTTTGAGGGCCCCAAAATCCGAAGAAATTAAATCAAATTGTTGTAGGAAATTCCTAACTTTGTATAATTTTAATAATTTAGCGCTTTACCATGAAACGCTTTTCAGCGCTAGTAAGTTTTAGTTACTACTTACCTACTGAATACTGACACCATTCACAGACAGACTCACACTCACAGTCTGTACAGGCCAATATTTCACTTGAAAAAACATAAGTAAAACTTAGCTATTATGTACAGGTTATGCATAGAACTTTGTGTTCAGATACCCGTACTTTGATAATTGGTTTTTTGGCTACGGCTAGGGCCCTCGGATGTCTTAACCAGGCCTTTGACTAAGGGCCCAGGAAGTCTAAATCCGACCCTGTTTGTCAGTCTGAAATCTTACCTTACCTCACTTTACCTCACCTTACGTTACTTTGCCTGATCTTGCCTGACCTTTTATTGCCTTACTTAACTTAAGCTTGGCTCTTATCAACTTAAACAGCTACTGTCACTGGAAGTGCATGTCACCACGCTTATTTAAGGTTCTAGTTAAGTTTGTAGTTAAGATCGTTCTATCACCTGTTTCTGGACAATTTAATACTAGTTGCGCTCAGACACCAACTGGTTCTATTTGCATATTATGGTTGGCAGCAGTGTGTGAAGTGGACCAACGAAAATCTACCGAATTAAATAAAAATCCTGAAGCTTTAAAATGTTTTTCGACGCTGTGATACCATAATATTATAGAAAGCGTTTCCACAGCTTCCCGTAGAAATTGCACCGTGACGTTTGGTGTCCAGACTAGACCAGATTAGGTCAGTCCTTGTCATTGTTTTTGCGAAACATCGGCTGAATCTTTGTGCTGTGGGATTGGCTAATTTATGATTAGTCAATAGTGTCAGCAAACAAAGGTATCGGTGTAATCCTGTCTGCAAACAGACACCGAACAGTTCCAGGATGCGAATATAAATATTATTCAGTCAAACATAATATACAACTCACAGCTATTTCAACATAGATTGGGGTTATCTCGAAAATTCTACATCGCCCAAAAAGCGAAGTCGCGGAAACCAGTTTATTCACAGGTTCTTAGTCTAAACATAATCGACAGGGGCGGGAGATGAAATCGGTTCCGGGTCAATATCTAAAGGGGCGGGTCAGGCAAGCAGACAGTCAGACGGCTAAGGTGGATGGTGTTTAAAATTGAAACTGCGAGGGGAGTAAGTGGAAGAGGAGGAATCAGGATAGGATTGTGAAAGAGCAGTTTTTCAGTTTTGGGTGAAAGACCTGTGCAGAGGTAGCAATGGGTGAGGTTTTGGTAAGTTCATCGGATGGATCAGAAATTTGGCGTTATTCTGGAGGACATTTACTTCATTTGACGCTGAAAATATCTACACTACATTCGCGTTTTTCATCAGTACTGTTTGTCATTGTAAATGTATTTAGGGGCCCGCTAGGAAACTTGGTTTAGAGCATTTAAGTACAACGGAGAAATCCCAAACAGCTGCAGCAACGTCCTATGTTGGGTATCTCACACCCACGACAGTTTTCCTAGTTGGGTCCTACATTTGGAAACATAATAAATATTATGAGACTCATAATTATGAGAATATTGTCATATCGTCAACTGGGGTTCATAAACATTACGTTGGTTATCTATTTTGGTTTATTTACTTTCATTTTCCGGACTGTTGCTTTCAAGCCTTTCGCCACGGCTGGTCTTAGTTTTTGTGCTGTTTGATTTTTTACTGTGCTGGTCTAAGGTTTTTTTCGTGCAGTTTGATTCTTATCGCGCTTTTGGTTTGGGTGTAGTTTGATTTTTATCGCGCTTTGGTTTGGGTGTAGTTTGAGATTTACTGCGCTAATCGGTCTAACTTTGGGTGTTGTTTGACTTTTATTGCGCTTGTCTTATTTTTTTTGCGTTGTTAGAGTTTTACTGGTCTTGGTTTGAGTGTATAGTTTGATTTATACTGACTTACTGTCTATTTTTTCATCTATAATCAGACGAGTACAATCGTTGGTAAGGGTCGACACAGGGCACTTGTAGACGGCTCCTGGTTCAGAGACTATGGCGAGTGTGGATATGTTCTCCTTCGGAGCGCCAACTATTATCCTAGAAACAGAGTAACAGGATTTCAGTGAGGATTAACCTATCCTCAGTGCCACTTCTCAGGCAAAGGCGCAGAAAATAGAAACAGTATGGCCTCTCTAGAAATGAATCTATTAGGCTAATTTATAGGTTAAATTAGATTTTGAATATAGACAGGCTTGTCAGAAAGCGAGCCACGTAAGAGCACAATCAATTGTGAACTAAAAAATTGCGTTTAATGAATGTAATTAAGAAAGATGAATGAACTTAGAGAAGACTTAGTTTCAGACTGTCTTAAAACTGGAGTTAGGTGGGTTTCCGAGCTTGAGTATCAGAGCCTGGGTATCTGAGTCTGGTTATCACTAGGGTTTCCAGATGTCCGGCAAAAGGAGGGCATATCCTACCTTTTGGTCTCATGTCCTCTGCGCTGCAGGCAAAGCTAAAAACCTGGAAAAGGTCCGGCGTTTTGTATGTTTGTTGCACATGACCATTGGCTATTATTTCATGGCAGTTTTTTACAACGTTACACACACATGTTGAAGGGAATCATTATAACAAAGTACAATAAATTATGAAGAATTTTCCTGATGAGAAGTTCTATGCATGTGTTATTGGTAACGAGGATTTGTTGCGGATAGATGACTTCTCAGAGAAATACTGTGCTTAATCAAAAGGTGCAATTGATTGCTTAAACAAAATACTTTGCAACATTATGATAAAAAGCCTCAATTTACTTCATACAGCTTTCCAATGCGACCTGGTTTCTTGGTTACTTAGGAGACCCTCTGACTCCGGAGTTCCGAGTGAATGTAGTGCCAAGATGTAGCACTGAGCAACCAAGAATCCGAAGTACGTGCGCCTACTGCTCGTTTTGACGATTGGAACATTCAACGAGTGCTCCTTTGTCCTTCTTTCCCGCTTTCTGTGTCCTCCTTAGGCTATTCATGTATCTGGCAACTCTAGGTTTCACAGCCTGGGCATCACAGCCTGGGTACCACAGCCTGGGTATCGAAGCTAAGATATTAGAGATCTTTGGTGGCATAAAAGGAGAGAACGGTATTGATAACTACCAAATTTTCTAGAGATGTCACATGGTGTGCGAAATGTGTGGAATTATTAGAGGAGTTATCAAAGCTGGAGCTATCAGTAACTGAAATAACTGAATTGAACGAAAGGATGAATTAATGAATGAAAGAAAAAACATAAAGGAAACAAACAGAGAATAAATGAACGAAAGAACGAATGAATGCATGAAAGAATTTAATAAAGAAGAGCAGAAACCAAGAATGAATAAACGTAAGAGTTAATGAACGAACGAATGAATGAATGTTCAAGAAAACGGAATAAAGAAGGAAATAAATAAAAGACCAATGAATGCACAAAAGAATGAATGCGCAAGCGAAAGGAAAGAAGAACGAAAGAAACAAAGGATGAACGAATGAACGAACGAACGAATGAATGTACAAAAGAAAAGAATAAAGAAGGAAACAGAGAATGAATGAACGAAGAATGAATGAATAATTGATAGGATAGATTTTTAACTTTTACTTACACATGACCATTTGGATTTCCTTCTGAGATGTAATGCTGAGCCACCGAGAATCCAAAGTATGACTTACTACCGCTCGTTTTAATGATTGGAACTGAACTGTCCAAATTGAACGACCAGACTTCGTTAACATTAATTAAAAAGCACAGTAGGAAATTAGCAATCCACAGCAATGGATCTGCTCTTCCAGTACAAATGAACACAGAGACCATTTCGAAAAGTGGCCAACCTTTGATTATATAACGTTTTTCTTAGGTAGGATAAATACGCTATTTAAAATTTCTAGCTGCATACGGACATAAAACAGACTGACTTTATTTATAACGTGGCAGAGAAATTTATAGGGATGATAACAGATTGCGATTGGTCTAAATAATTTTGCATCCGTGTTTCCACGCAACGCATGGCATCTACAGCTGACAAAATGATGCAAAGTCATCGGTGTCAAACATCCGGAAAGATATGTGACCGAAACGAGTTAGCAAATTCAGATACAATACATTAGCCATATTTTTTCGTTACCGCAGTAGGTTTGATCAACTAAAACCAGTTTAACTAATGACGTAGCTTAGAAGCTCAGTAAAACAAAATCGGTTAATCAGGTAAGGTCAGGTTCGGTTCCAGGTCAAGTTACAAAGGTCAGGAAGGTTGCGAACGTAGGGCTACATAGGTGGTTTGGTACTCGATCGACAAGTAGCCGAGATGAGACTGTGGGACACGGTGGCCGATTGGTTAGAACGCTCGCCCTGTAACGCGGAGAGTATGGGTTCGAGCCTTCCCTGAAACGGTTACTGGTAAGTAAGTAGGTAGGTAGGCAGGTAGGTAGGTAGGTAGGTAAGTAAGTAAGTAAGTAAGTAAGTAAGTAAGTAGGTAAGTAGGTAAGTAGGTAAGTAGGTAAGTAGGTAAGTAGGTAAGCAGGTAAGCAGGTAAGTAGGTAAGCAGGTAAATAAGTAAGTAAGTAAATAAGTAAGTATATCCTTTAATAAACCAATTGGTAACCGAATTTTGGTGTACAAGCAATATAGGCTCGCATTTATCTAGAAAGACAATCTATCTTGATGACACCTACAGTCACCTACATGTACATGTATTACCTAAGAGAAAATACTTCACCCGCAGTTGCTCAGCGCCATCAATTGATGCTTGGTCATGAGATAGTGGGACGTTTATAATAAGAACGTTATACCCTTTAAGAAATGTATGTACACCAAAGTGCGGATATGCAATTGGTATAATAAAGAATATACTTACTTACTTACTTTACTTAATAAATTCAATGCGTAACAATAATCGCAATAAAATTTAATGCGTAGGCTGATTCAACTCTTCCGTTTTACTTGTATTGTATTGTATATTGTATTGTATTTGAACACTTGTTATAGCGCCCCTTCCAGATTCCCATTCAGAGGCGCTCCCGACTACTGCGCGGACGCTAAATCGGAGTTTCACGCCGAAGCGCATGAGCAATTGCGAGTGAAGGACTTGCCCAGGGTCCCCACGCGGCGGTTTTTGAGATGGATTCGAACCCGCAAGCCTCCAGCTGCAAGGCATCGAACATACCCCTACACCACCGCGCCCCAGTTGTGGAAACGTAGGCCTAATAACAGAGTAGGCCTTTAGTTGACGGAACTCTTCGGTTAGTCTGTACAACCTCAGGCTAATGATGCGTCTGCAATTCCGTTGAGTTAACCATGTAACCCAAATGCGCTTTCACTGCGTAGAAATCTAAAGATATGGTACGACTCTAATTCCAATAATGTACTATTTTGACAATCATTTGGCGTCTACTGTGTAGAAATACAGAGACGCAGTTGGATATCCAATCCACTTAGTAGCCTATTTAGTTTGATAGGACTCTTTCACTTTCACATTGTAAACGATAATGATAGATTACTCCGTGGAGAAGCAACGACGAGAGACGTCGCACTAGTATTAATAACATCCCCATAAAGCGGGTAACTCTAGGTATAATCATGGATGAACACCTAAAATGGCATGCCCACATTAACTTAGTTAAAAATAAGATAGCCAAGTCTATAGGGGTTATCAGAAGACTTGAAACTACTCTTCCCCTAATACTCTCCGTACTTTATATAATACTTTCATTTTACCCTACCTTAATTATGGTGCTATAATATGGGCATTTGTACAGCGTCCATTAATTTTTTACAAGTTTTATTCATAACAAAATATTGTAGTCAATGATTTACTGGGTTCAACTCCTGTCCGGGAATACTGTTACTGTAGTCATTAAGTATATATTGCAGAGTAAAACGCTGAAACTTATTACAACTATGATAATAATAACAACGGAACTGATAGGTCTACTAGATTAGTATTACTGTATATGCAGCCATACGAATACGATGCACAAAATACGTTGTACACAAAAGCTCCCGAGGTCGACCGTGCATTTTGTTCGTATACTCTATCCAAGACGATCGATTTTCAAACCGCCGTGTGTTTTCAATTGAGAACCTCTAAGTACACTGCGTCTTCACTTTTGTTTTCGTCTTTGTTAAGCTTTAAGTACTCAGCGCCTTCACCTTTGTTTTCCTCTTTGTTAAGCTTTAAGTACAGAGCGTCTTCACCTTTGTTTTCCTCTTTGTTAAGCTTTAAGTACACGTCTTTACTATCGTTTTCCTTTTCGTTAGGCTCTAAGTACACGTTTTTACTTTCGTTTTCCTCTTCTTTAGGCTCTAAGTACACGTTTTTACTTTCGTTTTCCTCTTCTTTAGGCTCTAAGTACACGTTTTTACTTTCGTTTTCCTCTTCTTTAAGCTCTAAGTACACGTTTTTACTTTCGTTTTCCTCTTCTTTAGGCTCTAAGTACACGTTTTTACTTTCGTTTTCCTCTTCTTTAGGCTCTAAGTACACGTTTTTACTTTCGTTTTCCTCTTCGTTAGGCTCTAAGTACACGTTTCTACCTTCATTTTCCTGTTCGTTAGGCTCTAAGTACACGTTTGTACCTTCGTTTTCCTCTTCTTTAAGCTCTAAGTACGTGTTTTTACCTTCGTTTTCCTCTTCTTTAAGCTCTAAGTACGTGTTTTTACCTTCGTTTTCCTCTTCCTTAGGCTCTGAGTACACGTTTTTACCTTCGTTTCCATCTTCGTTAGGCTCTAAGTACACGTCTTCGCCTTCGATTTCCTCTTCGTTAAGCTCATCGTACACGCCTTCACCTTCGTTTTTCTCTCCGTCGACTCTCTTTTTAACAGCGGCTGCGTGTTGTTGGAATTGTTCCGGTCTGTTTTTCTTGAAGAATCCGCACTACAGAAAGAGAGCAGCGCCTGTAGCATATGACGCGGTGATACAGTATACTATTATACCCGCTTATCTTGAGCATTCGCCTTTTAATGTGGAGTGTGAGGTTTCCGCCTCAGCTGAAGTGGTGACCGTGTGGGACCTTGAGCAAGTCCTCCTCACAGTTACTCAGCGCCACCGAAGACTATCCATGTGGGGCGCGGCGGTGTAGCGGTATGTTCGGTGCCTTGCAGCTGGAGGGTTGCGGGTTCGAAACCACTTCAAGCCGCCGCGTAGGGACCCTGGGCAAGTCCTTCACTCGCAATTGCTCATGCGCTTCGACGTGAAACTCCGATTCAGTGTCCGCGCTGTAGTCGGGAGCGCCCCTGAGTAGAAAACTTGAAGAGGCGCTATAACAAGTGCTCATACATACATATATACATACATACATACATACATACATACATACATACATACATGCATACATACATACATACATACATACATACATACATACATACATACATACATACATACATACATACATACATACATCCCAGAACAATACTAACTATAATTTTTAAAGTCCTGAGGGATTACATGTACGGTACCTTAGGTAAAAATAATAATAATGGCAATAATAATAAGGTGAAAACCATGAAGGCCAATCCTTTCTCTCTGAACTAGGAAAAACTTAGCGTGGTCACTGGGGACCCACGAGAAGCGTCCTTCCTTTACCAGCGTATCTCATTAACGATACAACGCTATAACGCAATCGCGTTCCGAGGCACTTTCGCCAACCAGGACAACGACGAGTAGGGTAATCTCCAGACAAATTACATCGACAGCTAGTAATATCTAAGTCCCCGAGGGTTCCTGTATACCTCGGGGCATTTTGTTATAACAATAATAATATTATTATTTAAAAAAATATAAATTCTAGCGCATATTGTTGAACATAACAAAGGCTGGTATCCGTGTGTGCGCCACCATAAGTTTCTATAGCAGAGGTCTCAAACTCAAGAAACTCTGAGTGCCAAAGGAAGACCAGTATGTGAGCTAGCGGGCCGCTTAAGTTAACGATCCTATTCATTCAGAGACACCAATTTAAGCAGAAATGCCGAAATGAAGAGCAGCACAGTAGTTTGTTTAAAGTTAATTTATTACCTTCTCTAAGTACTGCAAGCAGGCCCAATATCTAGTTAACAACAGACATAACGCTGTAGGTGTACATTGAGAAAAAAAAATACATATAGATATTATAGTATGAAGTAATAATAGCTCAGTAAGAGTTCAGGAATAACATACGAGATATAAAATTTCGTGAGTCCTTATCAGGAAGATTAAAGTTATGTGGTCTGACCCTAAGAAAATAGGGCGTAAAATGTTGGTTTGGAAAAAGGCATCTGAGTGAATGATTCTCATTTAAGAGAACGGCTTTAAACAGTGAAGTGTCTGCTTTATTAGCAAGAACATTCGTAGAAGGGGAATCTGACTGAATAAAACCAGAGCGTTTTAATCTATTATTCAGACGTTCTATGCGGGATTTGTCCTTTTCGCTCGCCAGACCCCACCAGGCGGGGGAAGCATACATTGTTCTGGCTATAATGGTTGCGCGGGTGATAAGTTGTAGAGAGTCTGCAGATGCACCATGGTTTTTGAGTGTTTTAAGGGCGAAGATTGAAGCAGAGCCACTTTTGACGACTTTGTTGATGTGTTCAGTGACTGAAAGTTTTTCATCGATGGTGACGCCTAGTGCTTTTATTGAGGTAGAGCGAGGAATACCAGTGATTGAGGGTTTGTTGGAGAGTGAAGACTGGCTGTGTTTGATAACTACCATTTCACGGGTTTTGGAAGAGTTTATTTTTAGGTTCTTTTCCTCTGACCAGTTGTGGATATGTTGAAGTTCTGTTTCTGCGGTGTGAAGGGAGTTTGATCCGATGAATAGGTAAGAGTCGTCAGCGTATTTGGAGAGACGGTTTTGAGGATGAATGGGATGGAGGTCGGATATGCCAACAATGAAACCAGTTGGGCCGAATACTGAGCCTTGGATGACACTGGCGTTGATTGATATTACTCTGGATTTTTGACCTTTGTAGATGGTGTAATGCTTTCTTCCGTTTAGGTAGTTGATTATCCAGTTGTAGATGTAGTCCGGAAGGGTGAGAGATGCTAGTAATTGGGTTATTGCAGAGTGACTGATAGAGTCAAAAGCTTTAGAAAAGTCCATTGATATTATTACAACATGGTCGTTGGTTTTCTTCGATTATATTCAAGTTATATTTACACCTCTAAGAAGTGCATCTGTACTCTCATCAAGATCAACTGAATGTTTTTGTCATTTGAAATGTGTTTGCACATCATCTGCTAAGGCTGTAACAATGCTGGAACTGGAAGTTGCATTGGAATAGGCCTACAAGCTCACACCTTCAAAGTGGCGTAACGAAGAGTTTCAGCGTCCAAAGGCTAGATCTATAATGACTGGGCTCCTTTTAAACTTTCTAGTTGACTTTAAATTGTTCATATCATATATATACTGTGTAACATTCTGTACTACTTTAATACAATTACAAATTTGATATGGGTTCCAGATATTATTAAATGGGTTTTTGCTCTGAAATAAGTAATGAAACATAATTTGTCAACGATTTCAATATAATTATGAAAAGACAAATTTAAAGAACATTAGTAGCCTATGTTTACCTTCCAGAGTGAGACAACGAGAGCAACATATAGTAGGATTCCAGTCCAGACGGAGAGAATGATGATCCAGAGTGACACCTCGTGAGGTTTAATCGTTGAACTTATCAACTTCGTTGCAGCCTAAATTGGAAAGAACAGGAGATTTTGAGTAGAAATACAATGACAAAAAATTCTGTCTTAGGATGAAAAAAATGTGCATATTAATAATATAAACGCACAGAAATCTCTGTCCCTGCGTGGGTGACTGCGTGCCTGCCCGGTCGATGCGTGCGTGGAGTTACGCTGTGACGTCACACAAAGAAAACGTCAAAGCAACACAATAATTTATATTTCTCAACAACGGACGGACGGAGCATAAGCTACATGCATTATACAGGCGTTCATGGACGGAGGGTTGGAGGTAGGGCGGAACAGATGGAGAGCGGGATAGGTAGTTGGAGGGGAATGAGGAGAGAAGGAGGGAGGAACGGAAGGGGAGTGAGAGGTGGAGGGGATTGGGGAGAGGGTGGGAAGGGCAGGGGCAGGGGAGTGTGAGTAGAGAAGAAAAGAAGGTGATTAAGAGGGAAAAGGAAGGGCAGTATGGAAGAGGGGTAGAGAATGGGTGTGGAGGGGTAGAATAGGGGTAGGATGGGAGGGAAAACAGGAATGGAAGGTTATGGGACGGAAATTGGAGAAGGCAGGGGATAGGGGGTGGGAAGTTGGAGGGGAAAAGCAGTACAAAGGAAAGGGATGTGGAAAAAAGAGGGGAGCGCTGATTTCAAGTGGCCCGCCCGAGAACCTAAACTGAGCGTCTTAGGACGGGCAAACATCTAGTTAATAATATAAACGCACAGAAATCTCTGTCCCTGCGTGGCTGCCTGCGTGCCTGCCCGGTCGATGCGTGCGTGGAGTTACGCTGTGACGTCACAATATTATTGTGACGTCACACAAAGAAAAACGTCAAAGCAACACAATATATTTCTCAACAACGGACGGACGGAGCATAGCTACATGCATTATACAGGCGTTCATGGACGGAGGGTTGGAGGTAGGCAGGGAGAGATGGAGAGCGGGATAGGGAGTTGGAGGGAATGAGGAGAGAAGGAGGGAGGGACGGAAGGGGAGGGAGTGAGAGGTGGAGGGGAATGGGGAGAGGGGTGGGAAGGGGCAGGGCAGGGGAGTGTGAGTAGAGAAGAAAAGAAGGTGATTAAGAGGGAAAAGGAAGGGCAGTATGGAAGAGGGGTAGAGAATGGGTGGGGAGGGGTAGAATAGGGGTAGGATGGGAGGGAAAACAGGAATGGAAGGTTATGGGACGGGAATTGGAGAAGGCAGGGGAAAGGGGGTGGGAAGTGGGAGGGGAAAAGCAGAGCAAAGGAAAGGAATGTGGAAAAAAGAGGGGAGCTCTGATTTCAAGTGGCCCGCCCGAGCACCTAAACTTACCGTCTTAGGACGGGCAAACATCTAGTTTTTAATAATATAATAGAACAGAAATCTCTGCGCGTGACTTTGTCTGTGCGTGATGTTACGCTGTTTGCTGTTAAGCTGTTTTCGCCTTCATTGCCATGGACAATATGGCTTATTACGTCCTTCTACGTCATAGCAATAAACATTAACAGACGTCGTCATAGCAACGCGAGATAATGCACAGGACGACATGTGGATCCTTCTTCATGTCTATAAGGGAATGGGGAGGGGAAGGGCGGATCAGCCACACACGATCGTCACAAGATCGTCATTCATAGCACAGGAAGACGCATCTCTTGATATTTTCAAATTGTTTTAGCCGTCTTAGGACGGGAAAACATCTAGTATTATATAATGTATTTTATGCATGTTCATGTACACGTTTAATGAGCAATACATGCATGCATATATACACATACATAATTATATGCATGCGTCATGAGTGACATCAACAGACAAACGGAAGTTCCCAAGTCTATCCTGAACCGCATTACTTCACGTATATAGCGTTGTTTAAACGAGCCTGAAAAGAGTTCCCTGTGTAGATATACATTGCCTTATGTTATACCTGACCAACGTCGTTCGTTGTGTTGCTCTGTTTGATGTTCAATCCCGTCTGGTCCATGGTGATGCTGGCCGTAGATCGGATCAACAATTCGTACTCATTGGGAAACGTCTGCGAATTTAGCATCACCACTACGAATTAGCCTACTAGAGCCGACGAATTACTCGCAGCGTATGTATGTATGTGTTGTATTATTAATTTATATAGCGTCGCTCACAGCAGTGGCCATTCAGTAGCGCTCCCAGTGCGAGAATCCCTAGAGAAGAAGAGGGTTTTGAGAAGGAAGAAGGCTGTAGGAAGAGACCTAGAAAGAATGGTAACACGTAGAGGGGAGGGAAGGGCATTCCACAGGGAGGGTCCAATAGTGGCAAAAGATCTAGTTTGAGCCTTGGTAGTCTGAAATCGTGGAACAAAAAGAATATGCCTGACCAAGGAGCGGAGAGGTGGATGAGAAATTGAAGAGAGAAGGGAGCAAATGTGTTCCCTAAGATATTTAGGAGCAATACCCAATTTGGACTTAAGGACTAGGGCAAGAACTTTGAACTGAATTCGGGCTGTGAAAGGAAGCCAGTGCAATTGATTGATCATAAAAGAGGAGATACAGTATGGGAGAACTTAGGAAGGCGAGCAATCAATCTGGCAGCAGAATTTAGAATGTATGTATGCATGTATGTATTATGTATGCATGTATGCATGTATGCATATAAGTAGGTAGGTGTGCATTGTATTTCATTTCATTTTTTAAAACTTATTGTTCCCCAAAAAACAAACATTACATAAAACAGCGTCCAAATATGTTTAAAGGATACAAAGAGCAGACTCAGAAGAAATTGACATTATGCTCATTAGGATCACCTACTTGACAACAAATTGGTTTGATATGGCGAGTAACTATCTATGCATGCATGAATGCTTATATACATGTCTGTCTGTATATGTGCATATATAAATAAATACATAAATAAAAAGAAATAAATTATGTCAAAAGTTGCTTCAGTTTACGTCCTCTGTGGCTGGAATTTAGTCTTTGCATGAAAATTCAGTTTAAACCGATAACATAATTATGAACAGAGAGAATGAATGATGTGACGTCTACAGCAACAATATCGTGACGTGCGGAACAAAACAATTACTAATTAATTATTAATTACTATGACGTAACTGTACAGCAGCATGAATGCAATGACGTATACCGCGATTTTGCTGCGATGTATGTACGGTAACCGAGAAGACAAAATTTGTATAATAAATTTAATTTATTATACATGTACTGACTTGTGAGGTCTACAATAACACAAATACTATGACGTATTCAGCAAAATACACGGTGACGTGTCTACATTGCCTAGAAAGACAATTACTGTGACGTTTACACCAAGACAATACTGTGGCGCATACGGCAGTACAAATGCCACGACGTAGTGAGCAACATAAATACTATGACGTACGTTTAGTCGTATACGAGAAGACACAATAATGTACAACGACATAAATGCTATGACATAATTATAATACAGCAAGAATACTGTAACATGTCTTTGGCAATACGATTACAGTGACGCTTAGGCTACACCGAAAACAAGAGCATACCGAAGAAATGGTTCTGTTCCATAGCCTTGACCGAATGGAGACGAGTATGCTCTCAGCAGGACGAAGTTCGAACACTTTGCATTTGATTGATGTACAAATGATTGAAGATGATTTACCGCAGACCTGTGAATGCAAAGTAATATCTATCGATGTCTGAAAGTTGACAGTTTAATTCCGAAACAACTTAAGCTCACGAAGAATAAGACGATTCTAATATTATTACATACCCATAATTCGTAATTGTAGTCATTGGCGCTACGTTGTATTTTTGCGGTGGTATCCGGTCATCGCCACTTTTAAATGTGGTGTACTTTTAAAGTGTAGGTTATCGAGGTCTTATCCAGTCTCAATATCCAGTCTGATACTCTGGTCTTTTATCCAGTCTCTGTCTTCGCGAACTGATCTTCTGGATACTCACCTGATATGGGATTGGCTTTGGTGAGCCATCGGTTGATGCCTTGTTCAATAGACACCGACGCGATAGACGCTACTAATTAAAGCGAAGGTCGACGTCAAGGGTCTTTTGCATATTATGCGGTAAACAGATCGGTGCAAGGAAGGAAGCATACAGGTAAGACATTGTTCAGAAATGATAACTAGACAAGTTAATGTATATTGTATAAACAGTGCAATGATAGGATACATCAGTAATGCTATATTATATATAATGCTATATTATGCGGTAAACACAACGGGACAGGAAGCATACAGGTAAGCGTCTGAATAAGGACTCTAGCGATTGTGGGTTCACAGCCTGCTGAGCGGACATCATATGCACATTCCATTCAATATTCAGCGCATAGCCTAATAAGTACAATAATATGCATAAATTAAACGAAAAGCGTGCGTAAATTTATCTAGGTAAAAGTGTATTTGAGCGTATTTAATTATTCGCCCGTTGTAGCATTATTATTTTTCATCAGTCCAACTTCTACTTTGGCGAGAATCCTTTTTCACCGATCCAGCTTCTGTTTGGGCAAGAATTCGTTTAATCAATCCAGCTTCTATTTAATGCAGAAAGTGAAATTAAACATGAAACTGACAACTTTTATTTAATTAAGAATTATTTTTCATCAATACTCAGCTTCTATTTAAACAAGATCTTTTCATCAATATCACGCACTTCTATTTCAGCAAAAATTATTTTCATCACTATCCCACTTCTATAATTTTAGCAAAATTCTCTTTGTCAATCCAACTTGTATTCGACCAACGCCAAACCAATGACAATTGTGTTTAATCAATACTGCAAAAATACACTTTTACCTTTATGCGCACGTATATGCAGACAGTCAAACGGACAGGAAGAAATACTATCAAACAGACCAAGTCTCCAATTCCTGGTTCGTAGTTCTGTGTTGTATCTCTCTTCCTTCGCTTCAGTTGTTTCTGATCATCTGCGCTGCCACCGCCTTCTTTAATCGAATCGGGATTGGAAACTTTTACCTGGGAATTCAATGGATTTCATGTAAAGATTGACATGGGTGACGATTGTCGAAAGATAATTCACGCAAATAAAATCAGAAAGTACATTACAAGAGCAATGAGTTGTGGGACTAATCGTTGAAGAAGATGAAGACTTTGGTTCAGTGGTTGAATTGCTGATGAAGAATGACTGGCAAAATGAAAAGAATTCACTGAATCTTGATCCTGAACAGATTAGCCATTTGACATTGACTCAACAAAACAATTGCTGGAAATACTGAACAAATATTCCGATCGATTTTCTGAAAAGCCTGGATTATGTACATTGGTTGAACATGAAATTGAACTGAAACCGGAATTTCGTGAAAAAGAATTTATGGCTTACCGAATTCCACTCATCTATCGAGCAGAAGTTGAACGACAAATTAAAGAAATGCTTCAAGCCAACATTATAAAACCATCTTCGAGCAGAATGGCAAGTCCGTTGGTAATTGTTAAAAAGAAAGACGGTTCTCTGAGACTTGCCTGCGACTACAGATACATTAACTCGTTCACTGTGGATTGTAAATATCCGATGCCGATTGTGAAAGATGTTTTGCACAAAGTTGGAAAATCAAATGTGATCTCGATTTTTGATTGTCGAAGTGCTTACTGGACTTGTCCTGTTAAGCAAACTGATCAATGGAAAACTGCTTTTGTTACTCACAATGGACTGTACGAGTTTACTCGTGTTCCTTTCGGAATGATCAACTCAGGAAGAACATTTGTTAAAGCAATTAACATGGTTTTACAGCCTATAAATGAATTTGCTGAGCCCTATGTAGATGACATTGCTGTGCATTCAGATGACTGGAAGATTCATTTACAGCATTTAGATGCATATTTAATGCAAATGCGACTGCATAACATTACTCTGAACTTAAAGAAATGTATCTTTGGTAAGAGTGAGGTAAAGTTCATCGGTCATGTGGTTGGTTCTGGAACGATTCAAATGAATCCAGATAGAATTGAAAGTTTAATTAATCTGAAAACTCCAGAAACGAAGAAACAAGTTAAGCAATTGCTGGGATTTTTTGGTTACTATAGACAGTTTATCAAAGATTTTGCACAGATTGCGAAGCCTCTATCTGATTTGACAAGCAAACATGTTCCAGATAAGATTGATTGGACTGATAGACATCAACAGGCATTTAATTTACTTAAAGATGTTGTACGCTCTAAAGTTGTTTTATATGTTTTTGATGTTGGAAAACCTTTTAATTTGTACTGTGATAGCAGTGATTTTGCAGTAGGAGCTGTTTTAACGCAGATGGATGATAAGGGAATAGAACGCCCTGTGTCATTTATAAGTCAGAAATTGACTGACACCCAGAAGAGATGGGCAACTGTAGAAAAAGAAGCCTATGCTATTGTTTGGGCTCTAAATAAGTTAAAAGAGATAATCATTGGATCTAAAGTTCACATCTTTACAGATCACAATCCTTTAACTTATCTGACTGAATCTATGTCTAAGTCTGCTAAACTGGTGCGTTGGGCTTTAGCACTGCAAACTTTTGATGTAGAAGTTAATTATAAGAAAGGACGATTAAATGTTGTAGCAGATTGTTTATCTAGATTATAAGATTGTTTATTTTACTGTATTATATAGTATTAAGTTTATTGCATAATTTAGTACCTGATGATTTCGCAAATTTTTAAATTTAATTTGCTCAATCCAAAGAAAGGGAAGGAGGTAATGTGAACTAATGTTTTGCATACATAATGAGCACAGGTGTTCTTTAGGTTGATATATATATAATGTGTATCGATTGTTAAGCGTTTTAGTTTTAGGCCTTAGTTGCGCTGTCGGCTAGCGGCGTTTGGCCTAAAGTAGCCTAAACTTTGGCTGACGGTAGATTCTCTTTACACGTGCAGTTTAGCGCGCCAAACTTAGAAACTGCTGATGACAGTGAATTTGAACTATACAGTGTAGTACAGTTGTTTTAAGGCAAGAGTGTAGTTTGTTGTTATTAAACTGTGTTTGGAGAAAGAAAGAAACATTCAAAGAACTGTGTCAATTTAATTTTTAAACAGTTAGAAGTCGTTGAGCAATTTATATGTAGAGATAAGGAAAGTTCTTGAGGTAGGTCACAACTAAGAAAGAAGAAGAGTTGGTGACAGTATGAATCTCCGCTTCTTGGATGTTCCGGCCATCATCCATAGTTGCTAGGGTGGGATAACAACATGATGAAAACGTCTGTATCCCTGTCTGACACAACTACTGTATCACAGGAACTGTTAGCAGCATGCAACAAAATTCTAGTGTTGGCTTCTTCATGTGCTACTTTTAGCATTGATACATCAGTCAGTACATTAGTCGACTGGACCTCTGTTCCGTCGTCAAATGCTCCTGCTACAACTACTTCAGTGTACAAATTGCCTGCCTGATGATCTCCTGTGATAGGAACCGTGCCAAGTCCAACTTGTTCTCAGACATGCATAAAAATTGTTCCAGTTTTTGGGGAGAGGACCATGACGTCCTTTGATGGCTCGTCGTATTAGACAACACGTACCACTGCGACGTTTCCGAGTTGCGCCTTTCACCGATCCAGGGATGTATCGATCAAAGGTAACAATGATGCGGTTGTACATCTTGCTGTGATTTGTCAAGGACTTGATGAAGTTGTCGGCAAGGTCACCGATACGCCACAATAAGTCTTTGCATGACATGGCGATCCATCTTTGCTACCTTCTTTCTAACATCCCAACCTTGGCTGCCTTGTACAGTGCTTGGAATGTTTGCGGTTTGTTCTTTTTTATTGAATCATGAAACTTGACCTTAGTTTTACCGCTTGCTGTTGAAGTCAACCTGCTGTCTACGAAATCGGCGATTTGAGATAAACCAAGCAATCTCGCGTTCAGTAAAGATTCTTGGATACTCCATTGTGGCAACGTCTTTCCACTAATTAGACCCTGCCGATTACGAAAAAAATAAATCTAGCAAAAATCAAAGACAAATAAATTTTAGATCTGCAAAAAGGCAAAGTTAACGTAAGTGTGTTACGGTAACGTGGCAAAATTGACAAGCTTAGGCTACATTTGAAATCATCAGATGTGACCAGTTCTGTGTAATGGTAATTTTTCCTTGATTTTTACCTTTGATTTTGAAATGACCTTGGGTTAACTTTATCGGTCTGAGCAAACAGGTAAAAGATTCACCCAAATGGAACAATATTTAGTTGATTAAAGGCCTCTTTCCCTTGATTTTGACCTTGAATTGACCTTGGGTCATGTTAGCCTTTAAGTACTATGTAAATGTAGCCCTTATCGTCCCAAGCAAAAAGATGAAAGAATCACCAAAATAGAACAATATTTGACTGAGTTATGGCCATTTCCCCAGATTTTGACCTGAAATTGCCCTTTTTGACCTTGAAATAACCTTGGATCGTCTTTCATTTAGTAACCTTGTTTCTTACCACAGGTAGTCCTTATAAAGTCGAGAAAAAGCAAGAAAGAATTAGTCGAATTCAACCATTATTGGCTGAGATCTGGCCATTTTTCTCTGAATTTTGCTAGATTTTTATATTTTCTGACCTTGAAATGACCTTCAGGTCAAAAATCCAGCTTGGCAACAGCGATTTTCGTAATCAGCAGGGTCGAATTAGTGTAAAAAAGTATGTTGCCAAAAATGAACATGATTTGCTTCTTACACGGGATTTTCCATTTTTTGCGCCTAGACTAATAACAAAGTACAATAAATTATGAAGAATTTTCCTGATGAGAAGTTCTATGCATGTGTTATTGGTAATGAGGATTTGTTGCAGAGAGTTGGCTCCTCAGAGAAATACTGTGCTTAATCAAAAGGTGCAATTGATTGCTTAAACAAAATACTTTGCAACATTATGATAAAAAGCCTCAATTTACTTCATACAGCTTTCCAATGCGACCTCGTTTCGTGGTTACTTAGGAGACCCTCTGACTCCGGAGTCCTGAGTGAATGTAGTGCCAAGATGTAATGCTGAGCAACCGAGAATCCGAAGTACGTGTGCCTACTGCTCGTTTTGATGATTGGGACATTCGATGAGTCCTCCTTTGTCCTTCTTTCCCGCTTTCTGTGTCCTCCTTAGGCTATTCATGTATCTGGCAACTCTAGATTTCACAGCCTGGGCATCACAGCCTGGGTACCACAGCCTGGGTATCGAAGCTAAGATATTAGAGATCTTTGGTGGCATAAAAGGAGAGAACGGTATTGATAACTACCAAATTTTCTAGAGATGTCACATGGTGTGCGAAATGTGTGGAATTATTAGAGGAGTTATCAAATCTGGAGCTATCAGTAACTGAAATAACTGAATTGAACGAAAGGATGAATTGATGTATAAAAGAAGAAGAAAATAAAGGGAAAAAACAGAGAATAAATGAACGAACGAACGAATGAATGCATGAAGGAATTTAATAAAGAAGAGCAGAAACTAAGAATGAATAAACGTAAGAGTTAATGAACGAACGAATGAATGAATGTTCAAGAAAACGGAATAAAGAAGGAAATAAATAAAAGACGAATGAATGCACAAAAGAATGAATGTGCAAGCGAAAGGCAAGAAGAACGAAAGAAACAAAGGATGAACGAATGAACGAACGAATGAATGAACAAAAGAAAAGAATAAAGAAGGAAACAGAGAATGAATGAACGAAGAATGAATAATTGATAGGATAGACTTTTAACTTTCACTTACACATGACCATTTGGATCTTCTTCGGAGATGTAGTGCTGAGCAACCGAGAATCCGAAGTATGACTGACTACTGCTCGTTTTAATGATTGGAAAAGAGCTATCCAAATTGAACGACCAGACTTCGTTAACATTAATTAAAAAGCACAGTAGGAAATTAGCAATCCACAGCAATGGATCTGCTCTTCCAGTACAAATGGACACAGAGACCATTTCGAAAAGTGGCCAACCTTTGATTATATAACGTTTTTCTTAGGTAGAATAAAATTAATGCGCTATATAAAATTTCTAGCTGCATACGGACATACAACAGACTGACTTTATTTAGAACGTGGCAGAGAAATTTATAGGGATGATAACAGATTGCGATTGGTCGAAATAATAATTATTGCATCCGTGTTTCAACGCAACACATGGCATCTACAGCTGACACTGTCCGATAAGGTTCTATGTGTATCTAGCAGCAGCAGCAGCAGCAGCAGCAGCAGCAGCAGCAGCAGCAGCAGCAGCAGCAGCAGCAGCAGCAGCAGCATTGCAGCCTGAATTGCGTGGCACCGTCTGCTTCCAAAATGATGCAAATTCATCGGTGTCAAACATCCGGAAAGAAATGTGACCGAAACGTCCACATACAAACAAGGCAACCAGTTTAAAAACAATACATCGAACTTTTTAATCTGAGGACCATGAAAGATCACATAAATGCCTGGTTGATGCCTCGGTGAACGCAGATTGTTGAATCAATATAGGCTATTTCAAATAGGTGCGATTGTCTAGTGGTTAAGCGTGCTGGACTGTAAAATCAGAGTTCAGTCTTGAAAAAAGCTCTGTATTTCATTGGTTCCTATACATATTCTGACATGAGCGTTTGTTTTGAAGGATGCAGGAAGGTGTGGATTACTTAACGATAGTAATAATTATAATAATTATACCCAACTTCTATAGCGCTGGCGTATAATACCCAATGCATCAACCTATGGCGCACGAGAACCAAGTCGTATTCAGGTCAATGCCAGAGAGTAAATCCCCTTTGACAGACAGAGGCAGACATCGTGTGGGATTGCTGTAAAGCGCTATATAAATGGCCATATATATACATAAACATAGGCGTAGCTACATGGAGGCACGAGGAGGCAGTTGCCTCCTCTTGATTTTTTATATACTGGAACTTCTATTGACCAATGACCCCAATAACCAGGATTTTGCCAATAGTCTGTAAATTTGCCTCCTCCTGAATAATTATTTAAGTCGGCTACGTGCCTGTACATACATATAAATATATGGTAACTATTTCCCGGAACCTTAAATTCCTTCTATGGCCTCTGGAGCTCAGTTTTTAGTGCGTTATCTTTACAGTTTATCCTTCGACTGTTATGTTTACCCCATGGCCGGATTTTCCCCCTCTGAATCCAGCCTTTGCGAGTGACTAGTTGTTTTTTTAATAGAACTTTCTAACAGTAAATTCAATTATTCCCGATATTAGAGCAATTCTAAATAATTGTCGCAATACTATAGAGAAAATTTTAGAATTTGTTTCCAATACACGAGCGGCACTTAACGAATTTGTCCCAATGCTAGAACAAAACTTAGAATTTGTCTCAATGCTGGAACAAAACTTAAAATTTGACCAATGCGAGAACAAGACTTGGAATTTGCTCCAATGCTAGAACAAACTTAGGATTTGACCAAATAAACGTGCGAGGCTTAAAAAATATTAGCGCAAAACCTAAAGAATGTTTCCTAAGAGCACCGAAGGCATATCTGCATAAACCAATTTAAAAGCGCACGATCCTGAGCTGCCTTCCTAGACATTAGTAGAAAACACAGAGTTTGATACAAGAATCACATCTATATCAGTAAAGCTTGAACAATTACAGATACACTGACATGATACTGAACCTAAAGCAGTAGGCCTTTACATAAACAGAAAAGCCATAATATTGACACAAACAATAAAATAAGTTAGCTAGAGGCTAGAGCAGAAAACATAACAGTGATCCCTGACAGTCAGGGCTCCAGATGTTTTGTTCCCAGATCGGTTCATGTCAGTCCAATGGTGGCAACCATTGGTGGGTTACCAGTCAGGGATAGACTTGAACTGGACGGAAATGTGTCAAACTGGATCACGTAACATTTAAGCCTACATTGTTCTATCACATTTCGCCTTGTTTTAACATTCCAATCGTAATCGTAAACTTCACATTTCGAAAGTGCCACTTGAAAGTAAAGCGCAGTGCACCAGCTTATTCACGAACGCTCCGTCGAGTCAGAGGTGTTGTCCAGAGTTATCAAATTGAGATACAATACCTTAGCCATATTTTTTCGTTACCGCTGTAAGTTTGATCAACTAAAACCAGTTTAACTAATGACGTAGCGTAGAAGCTCAGTAAAACAAAATCAGTGAATCAGGTCAGGTCAGGCTCGGTTCCAGGTCAAGTTACAAAGGTCAGGAAGGTTGCGGACGTATGACTACATAGGCGGTTTGGAACTCGATCAACAAGTAGCCGAGATGAGACTGTGGGACACGGTGGTCGATTGGTTAGAACGCTCGCCCTGTAACGCGGAGAGTACGGGTTCGAGCCTTCCCTGAAACGGTTACTGGTAAGTAAGTAAGTAAGTAAGTAAGCAAGCAAGCAAGCAAGTAAGTAAGTAAGTAAGAATATCCTTTAATAAACCAATTACTAACCGAATTTTGGCGTACAATCAATATAGTCTCGCATTTATCTAGAGGGACAATCTATCTTGATGTTTTACTCCGGCCTCTTTCAGCCTCCTCCCATCGACCACTACGCTCATCAAACAGACTTGAGCTTCTATAGTTCCTCATACTAGAACAGCTATGGCTCAGTCCCGGTCCTTTACCTCAATTGGTCCCTCTCTTTGGAATACGCTGTCTCCATCTACTCGCTCTCGAATTCTAGCTAGTAACCTCTCTTCCACCTTTGCTTTTCTCAAAACTGTTTTCTTCTCTTTGGCCTTGCGCACTGGGAGCGCCTCTGAATGTTCACCCTATGAGAGGCGCTTTATAAATGTTTGAATACAATACAATACAATGACACCTTATGTATTACCTAAGAGCAAATCCTTCACTCTCAGTTGCTTAGCGCCATCAATTGATGTTTGGTCATGAGATAGTGAGACGTTTATAATAAGAACGTTATACTCTTTAAGAAATGTATGCACATCAAAGTGCGGATATGCAGTTGGTATAATAAAGAATATACTTACTTACTTACTTTACTTAATAAGTCATTTCGCGTCTACTGTGTAGAAATACAGAGACGTAGTTGGACATCCAATCCACTTAGTAGCCTACTCAGTCTCACAGAACTCTTCAACTTTACATTTTAGAATGATAATAATAGATTACTCCAGTGAGAAGAAACGTCGAGAGACGTCGCACTAGAATAATGGTCGGGAGCCGTGTGGAAATGCGGTTCGTCAGTGGAGGCAGATATGACTCAGACTAGTACACCCAGAGCTTCTCATTTGAGGCGAGCGAGCGAGCGATCGCTCTCCTTTGTCGCTCGCCTAGCAAAGGTCTGGTCGAGCGGCAAATCGCTCGCGGATCGCCTATAGCCGAAGGCGACACACCGTCGGCCGTTGCTCGACGAGTTAGACTCCCACCTGGAGTCAGACCATTATTTTATTTATCTGATTTTAATTTACTTACTTGAGGCAGCGGTGAATGCGTTCTGTGACCTAATAACTGCTGACTGATCACTCCAATTTCGTGCAATATGATAGATTGCAATAACAACACGATCGACAACTCACGATTTTGGTGCAGGTGACACGGACATGACATGTATAATAATCTTTTCTTTATTGAAGCGCCTGACAAACTCACTGCGCTGTACATTTACATGTTATGCAATTTTAAATCTTAACTACTAACAGAACAGACAGCCTGCAATACACGGCGCTAATAGCAACCTACAAAGCAAATCCGCCCTCTACGGGGCTCGAACTCGGTACCTCTCGCCTCCATGCCAGCGTGTTATCCAATGCGCTATCGCCCCCCCCAATGCCTAAGACTAACCTCTGTTAGTAGTTAAGATTTAAATTGCATAACATGTGAATCGAATATTACGCCGCCCACAATGTCACTCACTGACAGTGACAGACTGACAGTGACTGAATGATCGAGAATGCGTCTATGTGATGCAAGAACCCTATAGTGAGCTACAGAGAACGTTACAGTAAATGTGATTATTTAATTTGTTGTATTTGTGCAGCTTCCATTAAGTTTTTCCAGCTTTATTCATAACAAAATATTGTAGTCACTGATTCATTGGGTTCAACTTCTGACTGGGAATACTGTAACTGTAGTCATTAATTACATGCATAAATTATATAGCCAAGTAAGACGCAGAAACTTATTACAAATATGATAATAATAACGGAATTGATAGGCCTATTGGATTAGTATTATATGCAGCTATAAGTTTTTTAATACGAATTCGATACACAAAATACGTTGTACACAAAAGCTCCCGAGGTCGACCGTGCATTTTGTTCGCCTACTCAATCCGGCACGATCGATTTTCACACCGGCATCTGTTTTCAATTGAGAACCTCTAAGTACACAGCGTCTTCGCCATTGTTTTCCTCTTTGTTAAGCATTAAGTACTCCGCGTCTTCGCCTTTGTTTTCCTCTTTGTTAAGCTTTAAGTACAGAGCGTCTTCACCTTTGTTTTCCTCTTTGTTAAGCTTTAAGTACAGAGCGTCTTCACCTTTGTTTTCCTCTTTGTTAAGCTTTAAGTACTCAGCGCCTTCACCTTTGTTTTCCTCTTTGTTAAGCATTAAGTACTCCGCGTCTTCGCCTTTGTTTTCCTCTTTGTTAAGCTTTAAGTACACAGCGTCTTTACCTTCGTTTTCCTCTTCTTTAAGCTGTAAGTACACGTTTTTACCTTCGTTTTTCACTTCGTTAGGCTTTAAGTACACGTTTTTACTTTCGTTTTCCTCTTCGTTAGGCTCTAAGTACACGTCTTTACTTTCGTTTTCCTCTTCGTTAGGCTCTAAGTACACGTTTGTACCTTCGTTTTCCTCTTCTTTAGGCTCTAAGTACACGTTTGTACCTTCGTTTCCCTCTTCTTTAAGCTCTAAGTACGTGTTTTTACTTTCGATTTCCTCTTCGTTAGGCTCTAAGTACACGTCTTTACTTTCGTTTTCCTTTTCGTTAGGCTCTAAGTACACGTTTGTACCTTCGTTTCCCTCTTCTTTAAGCTCTAAGTACGTGTTTTTACCTTCGATTTCCTCTTCGTTAGGCTCTGAGTACACGTTTGTACCTTCGGTTCCCTCTTCGTTAGGCTCTAAGTACACGTCTTCGCCTTCGATTTCCTCTTCGTTAAGCTCGTCGTATACGCCTTCACCTTCGTTTTTCTTTTCGTCGACTCTCTTTTTAGCAGCGGCTGCTTGTTGTTGGAATTGTTCCGGTTTGTGTCTCTTGAAGAATCCGCACTACAGAAAGAGAGCAGTGCCTGTAGCATATGACGTGGTGGTAGACCCGCTTATTTTGAGCATTCGCCTTTTAATGTGGAGTGTGAGGGTTTCCGCTTCATCTGAAGTGCTGACCGTGTGGGACCTTGAGCAAGTCCTCTTGCACAGTTTCTCAGCGCCACCGAGGTCTAGCTATCCCAGAACAATGCTATCCCTAATTTTTGAAATCCTGAGGGATTACAGTACGGTACCTTAGGTAGTAAAAATTCTAATAATGACGATGACGATGCTGACGATAATAATAATAATAATAATAATAATAATGATAATGATAATGATAATGATAATGATAATGATAATGATAATGATGATAATAATAATAATAATAATAATAATAATAATAATAATAATAATAATAATAATAATAATAATAATAACAATAATGATAATGATAATTAATAATTAATAACAATAATATAAATCTAAATTCTAGCGCATATAGTTGAACGCACCAAAACGCTGGTACGCATGTGTGAGCCAACAGACACCGTAGTTTCTATACTATGTTTTACCTTCCACAGTAAGAAAGCGAAAGCAACAAGTAGTAGGTTTCCGATGCAGGTAGACACAATGATAATCCAGAGCGCCACCTCGTGAGGTTTGCCCGTTGAACTGATCAACTTCGTTCCAGCCTACGTTTGACAGAACAGGAGATTTTGAGTAAAAACACAATGACAAAAAATTCTGTCTTAGGATGAAATATGCGCAGATCTCCTCAGTACACTGTCTCCCATCCCTCGGATTCTGACCTGACACTAGAACTGATCGGATAGACTTGATCTTTTGGACCTGATTTGAGATAGCGCTGATGAGTAAGCTTAGGCTATAATGCATGAATTAATGCAGAGGCCTACATAAATACTAGAGCTGTACTGAATATTCGTTCGATTCGCTTGGGACCCGAATAGTGCTCCGAATAGTTTATTCGTATTCGGCCGAATAGTTTTTTTAGACCTAATAGGCCTACGAAATTTAAAGTGTCACATAAATTCCAGCTTATATCAATAAATGAAATTAACGCTTCACTGTGTAGTATCCTCTTCTTGGCCTCCGGTTTATGCATTAGGCTATGAGGTATCTTGCAGGGGCGTAGAGAGACTTTAATTCAAGCGGTGGCAACTTCACAGACCATTGGCAAAATGCTGGTCATTGGGATCATTAGTCAATCGAAGTTCCAGTATCTAAAAAAGCAAAAGGAGGCATCTGCCTCCTCGTGCCTCAATGTAGCTACGCCTATGGTATCTTGAACTTTTTCGATGTTCGTTAAATTCAACATTTAGGCCTACCGTATTATGTGTTCTGAAAGATTTACATTCAGCGAAGTCCAGGGTGGAAATATTTTTATAATAATAAACGATGATTAGACCAAGGCCATTTGCACTTTGCAGTATGTGCAAGGTAATAATTTCACGTGCTCCATCGAAATTTTTCACGACACCATTAAGTGATCATTTAAAATACAGACATGCGGAAAGATATTTTTCATGCACTCGAAAAGCGATGCATCTCCAGTGAAAAGTCCTACTGAAACACTTTGAAACGTTTAGTGTATCTGACATCAACAGCATTACTCCATGTATGTAGCGTTGTCTAAATCCTCCTGAAAAGAGTTCCCTGTGTAGATACACATGTACAACGTCTGATGTTATTTATACCTGTCCAACGTCGTTCGTTGTGTTGCTCTGTTTGATGTTCAGTCCCGTCTGGTCTATGGCGATGCTGGCCGTCGATCGGAGCAACAGTTCATAGGCATCGGGAAAGGTCTGCGAAATTAACACCATCGCTATGAATTAGAGCCAACGAATCTCCCGCAGCGTATGTATGTATGTATGTATGCATATATGCATGTATGTATATTATATAATGCATGTGTGTAGGTAGGTAGGTGTGTATTGTATTTCATTTTCTTTTTTCAGTTATTGTTTCCAAAAAACAAACACTAGTACTACATGAATCAGCGTCCAAATATGTTTCAAGGATATAAAAGGGCAGACTCAGAAGGAATTAACTTAGGCTCATTACGGTCACCTACTTGACAACAAATTGGTTTGAAATGGCGAGTGACTATCTATGCATGCATGCATAATTATGTGCATGTCTGTCTATATTTGTGTATGTAATTTATGTATGTAATTGTATATGTATGTCTACTCTGCAAGTCTCCTGCATGCATATAAGTATGCACATAGCCTATACTAGCATGCATGTATGCATGCAAGTATGTACGTAATTCATGTGCTTGTATGAATATAATTTATGTAGGTATGTTTTGAGGATTTGCATAGAGCTTTTGCAATCCCGAAAATGTTTGTAAACAATGTTTCTATGTATCTATATAGGCATAATAATACACAAATAAATAATCATAAATAAATTGGGTCAAAATTTGCTACAGTTTAAGTCCTCTGTGGCTGAAATTTAGTCTGCACGAAAAGTCAATTGAAATAGACAACATACGAACAGACAGAATGAATGCTATGACGTCCACAGCAACAATATTGTGACGTGCCGATCAAGATAACTATGACGTATAAAAAAACACAAATGCTATGACTTATACAGCAGCATACAATGACGTATACCGCGATATTAATGCTGTGACGTATACAAAGGCGAAAACAAATACATGTACTGACGTGTGAGATCTACAATAACACAAATTCTATGACGTATGCAACAAATATGCTGTGACGTTTCTAGATTGTCTAGCAAGGCAATTAAAGTGACGTTTACACGAAGACAATACTGTGGCGTATACAGCAGCACAAATGCCATGACGTAGTGAGCAACATAAATACTATGACGTACGTTTAGTCGTATACGAAAAGACATTATACTGATATGTACAACGACATAAATGCTATGGCCTATACTACAGAAAGAATACTGTGCCGCTTAGGCTAAACCAAAAATAGTAGCATACCGAAGAAATGGTTCTGTCCCAGAGCCTTGACCGAATGGAGACGAGTATGCTTTCGGCAGGACGAAGTTCAAACACTTTGCATTTGATTGATGTACATACGATTGAAGATGATTTACCGCAGACCTGAAAATGCAAAATAATATCTATCGATGTCTGAAATTTGACAGTTTAATTCCAAACAACTTCAGCTCACGCATAACAAGACGATTCTAATATTACGAATCCAGAATTCGTAATTGTAGTAATTGGCGCTACGTTGTATTTTGCGGTGGTATCCGGTCACCGCCATTTTAAAAAGTGGCGTGACTGTTACCACCAGTTTTAAAGTGTATTGGGGTTTATCCATTATACATTATATAATTACGACAATTTATATGGCGCCGTAACACTGCCATGCCGTTACAAGGGCGCCTTACATGACATCTAACAACATCAATTGCCAGTCTATACTCTGTCTTTTATCCAGTCTATGTCTTCGCGGACTGATATTCTGGATACTGACCTGATATGGGTTTGGTTTTGGAGCGCCATCGGTTGATGCCTTGTGCAATAGACACCGACGCGATAGAAGTTACTAAATAAAAGAGAAGAGGTCGAAGACCATACTTACTTACTTACTTACTTACTTACTTTGTCAAAGGTTCTTGCATATTATGCGGTAAACAGAACGGGGCAAAGGAAGCATACAGGTAAGCATCTCATGAAGACAGACAATGCATACACAACTGCGTATATATGTGTTGCCTGTTTGGTAGCACGCAGGATCTGGAATCTAACGATTGCGGGTTCGAGCCTACTGATCGGACCCCATGTATGGGTTCTATACAAGATTCATAATAAGTATACGATATATGCATAAATAGAAATAAAAGCATGCGTGAATTTATCCGCACGTACATAAAGACAGAGAGTCAAACGGACAGATAGAGGAACTATCAAACAGACCAAGTTTGCAAATCCTGGTTCATAGTTCTGTGCTGTTGCTCTCTTCCTTCGCATCAGTTGTTTCTGATCATCTGCGCTGCCATCGCGTTTTTCTCTAATGGAATCGGGATTGGAAATTTTTACCTGGGAATTCAACAGATTTCGTGTAAACAATCGTAAAACGATTTCAGGAATAGCCTTAGGCTATATTGTAGTGTCATAACCTTAGCGTCCTCGCAAAAAAGTGTCCCCCGAATACTCTTTCCCTGCTAGCATGTCCACATGGAACCCATATACGACCCATATTTCCATATGAGACCAGCATAGACAGTGGCGTAACGAGGGGGCGGCTGACCCCGGTCTGCACTAGAGGGCGCAAAATTAGCTGTCAGTGGTAAGTACTACGCGACAGAAATCGTAGGCCTATTATTAAATTCAATAATTCAATATATTATATTTAAAAATAACTTTTTAATTGGTTTTCATTTTAAAAAAAATGTGTCAAGAATAGTGAATAACAGGAAGCCGCTCTATTGGCGTGTCGGTTCAGAAAAAGAAAATGTTCTCGCACGTTTCGTAATAAATTACTCGTTTGGTGGCGTCACTGGCGTATTGTCAAAAGCATTTTCTCACGTAAGATATATATATATATATATATATATATATATATATATATATAATATTATATATATATATATAGGCGTATTAGCAATGTAGAAGCGACAGTGTACTAAGAACGACAATGCAGATCAGTGCTAAAGTGTTAAATACCAGGAAACATATGTTGACCGAACTTCAGTCACAAACCGTAACATTCCCTGGATTGACAAACTTGCTGTCGATTGTGCATCGTGCTCCTTCTTGTTGCCGAGAATTGCCTTTCACCTAAAACGTTGAGAGGAGTCTTTTCTTTTACGTTAAGATGTTACTTATGTATATTATACAATATACATATTCGGAATTTGGCCTGTGCTATATAAAATGTTAGTACAAGCAAAAGCTTTTGCGTAGTTTAATGTGTGCAAAACTACCTGAGAAGTATTCCTGAAGAAATTCAAATGTAGGGGTCGTCCAGTTAGGAAGTCCCCAAAAAGGGGGATGGAAGGGACGTCCAAATGCGGACAAGGTGAGGGTTATGCTCAAAGCGGACGCTCACGGTATTCGGACGTTTCGTCAAAGGACGATTCGTCAACGGACTGTTCGTCAAGGACTGTTCGTCAAGTGGACGTTTCGTCAACGGACGATTCGTCAACGGACTGTTCGTCAAACGGAATCGATTATTAATTCTCGTTGACCAATAAAGGGATTGCTAGCCCATTAAGCGTGACGGCAGGTGCGCCAAATACATGCAATTGAAGTTGGATTGGTGATAATAACTCTTCCTTAAGTAGAAGTTGGATTGATGAAAATAATGTTTTTAAACTAGAAGTCGGATTGATGAAAATAATTCTTGCTATTTAAGCACAGAATTAGTTTAATCAATCCAACTTCTATTTCAGCAAAGACTTTCTTTTATCAATCAGACTTCCATTTAAGCAAAGAATTAGTTTCATCAATCCAACTTCTATTTAAGGAAAGAATTATTTTAATCAATCCAACTTCCAGTTCAAAACTTCAAATTGAGAGCGCGTAATATGTGCAAGAAAATGGCGGTTTACTATCATTTGGTCGAAAGTCATTTGGTCGAAATCATTTGGTCGAAATCATTTGGTCGACGATGAAAACATCGAACGATCAAAAAGTCGAATGATCGTTTGGTCGACAATCAAAAAGTCGAACGATCAAAAGATCGACAATCAAAAGGTCGAAAATCAAAAGATCGACATTCAAAATGAAGCATGTTTAAGAGAATTTATGGAGTCACCTTTCTTCACAGAACACTGTACCGAAGTAAGGGAATTGACAAATTACTTCGAAGACACTTGGATCGGCAGGCCGGGGCGACGAGGAGGTTGAGATGCGCCCATGTTCGCTATTCGGCTTTGGAATGTGCACGCGCAAGTAACAGAGGACATCCCAAAAACGAACAACTCAGTCGAAGGTATGTCCCATTATCTTTTTCTATTATAGATTAGGCCTACACTTCGTATGCGGTTTTACTCTATGATTAATGGGCACCAGTAACCTGCTACAGACTTCGAGAGATTTGGATGCTAGGCCTGCATCGAGACCAGCCGATTATACTTACTAGACTTATTATGCTTCTTGGGAATTACCTCCATGCTATAATTGGAAAACAAGTAATTCCATAATAATTAATCTTCCTGTTTACATAAATCTGTCAGATGCTTTTGGTATCGCTCTGTTCACCAAATGCGTTATGTTTTGCTTTTGTTAAGGTTGGCACCGCGGGTTCTGTCAGCTGCTTGGTGCCTATCATCCTTCAATATGGAAGTTTATTGAGGCCCTGAAGAAGGAGCAAAGCTTTAACGAACTGAAGCTGGAACAATTCTTAGCTGGACAACTTCCGCCTGCGGGAAAGAAGAAATTCAAGGACTGTGCTGAACGGCTGAAGAGAGTCGTTGCTGAGCATGGAAAGCGCCCGAATATGGACTATTTGAGGGGAATTGCTCACAACCTTGAGTTGCAAGCATAGGCTAATAGTGACATTTTTTATATGGACAACCTTTATATAATGACGCTATAGATGTATAAAACTAGCCTTAGCATTCAATTAGCATACAAATGATAAAACTTGTAGTAAAATCGTCGGAATTCTCTTAAACATGCTTCATTTTGAATGTCGATCTTTTGATTTTCGACCTTTTGATTGTCGATCTGTTGATCGTTCGACTTTTTGATTGTCGACCAAACGATCATTCGACTTTTTGATCGTTCGATGTTTTCATCGTCGACCAAATGATTTCGACCAAATGATTTCGACCAAATGACTTTCGACCAAATGATAGGATACCGAAAATGGCTTACATAATCTGACCCCCCCCCGATGCGAGGACATAATCCCCACCGGCTAGGATATAATTATATAATATCTGTTGATTCCACTGGAAAAAGTTTATTATTTCCCCTGGACCGTTGACGAATCGTCCGTTGACGAACAGTCCGTTGACGAATCGTCCACTTGACGAATAGTCCTTGACGAACAGTCCGTTGACGAATCGTTCGTTGACGAAACGTCCCCGAACCGACGCTCACATATAACTTTGGAGCACATAATATTAGTAGTTTCATCACCCATCTGTATTTTATATTCTCTTTGAGGTGATTCTAAATGCTCTAGATAACTACTCGATTGAAAGGTCCGTAAAGGCGCTATATTAATACTCGGTAACTGTATTGCTAAAATGCTATATAGGCAAACCTCAGTGTTCTATTGCTACAGGTAAATGCTACATACCTGTGGCATTTCCATGATGTACAATAGGTGCAGCTTCTTCTTATTTGCTGAAATAATCACCTGCAGCGGCCACGTGATCGTCAGATCCGATTGTTTTACAGCCAATTTGCCCGTGTTCTTCACCTGGGTGTACGTGCAGGTAAACGAAAATAAATGCAAGTGCAGAAAGGCCTTCGTATAAGACATATGCTGCATATGCTACCATGTAGGTAGCCATTGTTGCACAATACGGACCTCGCGGTCTTAAGTTTGTAACCTTATTCCAAACAAGAGTTTCAGAACAGTGACTCTATAGAAGTTACGTATTATTCTGTTACCCAAAATGGGACATCCCAAGCGGTTTGAAGATATTTATATAGCGCACTGTCTATGAATCTACTCAGGAGCGGACCCAGCCCAGCCACGGCAAAAGAAAAGACTTGAGAGATTTATAAAATCCATGATGCGGGCTGGATGACAATGTTCCCTTTTTATTGTACCATTTAATCGGTCACTCACTGAGGGCCACCTTTCAGCATCACAGAAGCGGGCTATAGTCTTCCCTGCCTTAAAGAAATCTTACCTTGACCCAAATGTCTGTCAAAACTACCGTCCTATCTCCAATCTCTCCTTTATTTCCAAAACCCTTGAGAGACTGGTCTCTCTCCAATTCCTACTCTATCTAAAACAATCCGGCCCCTGCCTCCTAACCAGTCTGGCTTTAGGGGCCACAATTCCACGGAAACCGCCCTTCTTTCTCTTCTCTCTGAAATCTATACGGCTATTGATAGGTCAGATCGGATGCTTTTGGCACTTTTTGATGTCTCCTCTGCTTTCGATGTGATTGACCACGATATCCTGCTACAACGCTCATCCTCGGTTCGAATCCTGGGTCCCAAATAATTATGGAATTCCATGGATGATGGATCCTTCTATACGATCTGCCCTTTCTCTTTCATCCTTTAAGTATACTTTGAAATCCTTATTGGACTCTCAATACTCCGAAACTATCCTACTTTACTCGAGATTACTATTGTTGACTTCTAGTGTTCCTTATTTCCGATGTAGCCTTTCTGTTTTGGTTCTAGTATCCACCGTATACCCATCTGGTTTTCCTATCTATGGGGATGACTCAATAAGCACTCCTCATCAGTTGTTACTCTATCGCTTATGAACTGATGCATCTTACCATCGAACTGTTTATACATTAACTTCTTTAATAATAATTTCTGATCGTTGTTTAATTGTATGTTATGTTTCCTTTATTGAGTTCTTGCTGTACACTGATTAAAATAAAAAAAATAAAAATAAAAACCTCTACAGTTATCGTGTGGCCTCACTGGACCTACTCTTCTCGCGGGGCTTAGGTCTAATTATCTGGAATGCATACCAGCATCACATCAAGCCGTTAGCAGCATTGCATACCTTAGACCCGTTCGCGGGGCTTAGGTATCTCTGGAATGCACTATGTAGCACCGATTCTATTTTTAGGTATGATATCACGGCGTGACAACCACCATCCAATTCATTCCAACGACTTCTTACAGGGATGCTTGTACGCATACATCATGGATTTTTTAGACTGTTAATAGCTGTATCTTCCGATTAGCTATTTCTCGTATCATATCAGCCGTTATATTATATTTTTAAGTAGGCCCTATCTAATCAACGACGAGATTGTCCTTATGGGCCTATCAATGGTTTTCGTTATTTTTAACTTTACCAACGTAAAAACACACACCACAGTGTTAGAAACAGCAGAGACAGTGAGAAAAAACAGATAATGAGACAGACCTACAGTCAGAGACAGACAGTGAGATAAACAAATAGACAGACAGAACTACAGTCAGACATTCGATCGTTAAAGGGTTAAAATAGCAAACGCAGGTAGCGGCCAACATTTAAAACGGCGTGTGTTTTTGACAGGTAGCAGCACGTCCAGGCGGCTGTAGTCTAATATCCATGCATCTGCAGCAGCTTGTAAAATCTCGGCTTATCGTGGTTTTGCTTTGTATTGCATAAAATTGCCCAGCATCCAAAAAAGAAGTCACAGGCGCTTAGTCACAACAAAGCCGATAATAGTCGGTGGCTTCGGCGGTGGTGGCGGTCTTGGTGGGTGAAGTCGGCTGCAGGTCAAGTTCCATAGGAGCCACATGGCAGACAGATCAATATTGATGACGTTATCTTCCAGCGATACAATATTTCTTCAGTCTTATTCCAACTCTGGTGTGATGCTAAGACACTTGTTTTGTATAGAGGCGGTAATGCCTGATTTCAGTTTATCAGCAAGATCACTGTCTGTGGTTAGATGTTTCTTAATCCGCTTGTGATGTTTTAGTAAAGGAAAAGACGTGGATAAATCTGGCCGAGCATCGCCAAGTGAATAAATCATTTGATAACCATCATACAATATAATACTTCATGATTCTATTGATGCATATTATAGACTTGTGTTTCTAAAATAAGTAGACATTTTACTGTCAGGGTAAGCATGATAAAATAGCAATCTGTCTTACTTCGAACTTGTGAACTATTTCTGGTCCGATGTCTTCCTCTTTGGTTGGCTTGTAGTCATTCTGCTGTACGTCTTTCTCGTAGTAAGCTGTGTTCGGATCTGAAGAACTGAGTTCCAATCATTGGGAATTATTCAGCAATAGCTATTAAAACTTGAACCGTTTTCAACATGGCTTCATTATATGAAACCTGCTAGTCAAAAGTTGTTGTCTATTGTTAGTGAAGTTCTTAAACCAGCAGAGCGGTATCTCTAATACCTCATGGAATTCCAACTCTTTCTGCAAAATTTAATACAGTGTTGAAATACCCTACTTGACGTACCTTATTTGATTTACCCTATTTTACATGCCCTATGCTACTTACCCTACTTACCCTGTTAATATGACATACCCTATTGGCAAAGCCTATTTGGCATACATTTTTTAATTACCCTATGTGACTCACCCTATATTTGACTTACCATATTTGACACCCTATTTGGCATATACCCTATTTGAATTACCCCATTTCACTCACCCTATTTGACTTACCCTTTTTGAATTCATCATCATCATCATCAGGATCCATGGGCCGAAAGCCCGTAGGTGTCCAATGCAAATTTCGTCATCCGTTTCCATAATCCTCTGTCTTGCGCCAATACACTCAAACTGTGTAGGTCTTGTTTGCACCAATCCCTGATGTCATCAGTCCATTCCCTGTTAGGTCTTCTTCTTCGTCCACTTCCATCCATCATACCCATCATGACAGTTTTTATTTTTCTATTATTGTCCATTCTGCATATATGTCCAAACAGACCCAATTTCCTTCTTATTACTGACTGTATTAGATCTTCCTTTATGTGTAATCTTCTTCGAATCTCCTTATTTGTCACCTTCATTGTCCAATTCAGATGCAATATTCTTTCTATAGCAGTACATTTCAAAAGCCAGGATTTTATCATGATCAGTCTTTTTAATTGTCCAGGCCTCACACGCATAAAGAGCTGTACTAAACACGCATGTTTTCAAGACATTCAGCTTTGTCTTGTAACTAATTTGCTTACTATTCCAGATGGAATTTAGTCCTGCCATAACTCCCTTTGCCTTTGCTATTCTTGCCTTTATGTCTATTTGCTATTCTTGCCTTTATGCCTATTTGAATTACCTTGCTTGAATTACCATATCTGAATTGCCCTATTTTACTTACCCAATTACAGCTAGGTCAATCATAGTAGTGACTTCAATCTGAAGATTTATGTTATCGTCATTGATATCCTTTTCAACGCTAGTGCTGCAACATAGTAGGGTTCATTTAGCAAACTTTATTGTCAGTGTCAAAACTCTTAAATAGCCAATGACTTTCAAATATTATATTTCAGTGGAAATGATATGCCACCATATATGTTCGTAACAATACAATGAGAGATTTAGGATGCTTATCGAAGATTAAGTCCGACAATAAGCCATAATTTCATGGTTATAGTTTGGCCTGTGGACATGTATGGTTTACTGATGGCTTCCGGCAAAGATTTGGTTAGCTAAGTTCACAGTCGGCTTCAAATTTAGACTTGGTCAGAGATGACCCCTTGCAGAAATAAGAAATATATTATGTTAAGCAATATATCTATTCAAAATACTTTAAAAGAATTTATTAACTTAAAAGAAATTAATATATATATATACATATCTATTTTATAAGAAATGACTAACTATATACAACACACATATATAGTTATATGTATAAATATATATATATATAAATAAATACAACTAACATAATATTTATATTATATATAAATAAAACTAACACAGAAAAAAGCAATTTACATATATATATATATATACTAGATGAATGCCCGTCGTAAGACGGTGGAAAGAATTTGAAAAAGTCAAAAGATACGTTGTCAAGTGATATGTGATTGACGTCAGTCCTCTTCCCTCCTTCCCTCCGTCCGTCCGTCTGTCCGTCCCTACCTCCCTCCCTCCGTCTCACCCATTTTCCCTTCCCTCCTCTCTGTCCCTCCGTCCGTCCATCCCTCCGTCCGTCCCTACCTCTCTCACCTACTTCCTCCCGCCTTCCTCCCTCCTCTCTCACTCCTCCCCCTCTGTGGGCCCGTCCGTCCGTCCCTGCCTTCCCCTCTCCCTAGTCCTTCAGATATTTATCGAGAAGTGACGTTCAGGGCTATACTTACGTGTTCACCAAGACTCCGATGGTAATGTTGTTCTGTGCGCTGCTCAGTCTGTTTGGATTCAAGCGAATCACTATGGAAACAGTTTCCTTTCCAGCGACTGGATTTCCAATATCGCACTCGAGTTTTCTATTGTTATCGACTGGAGTGCACGATAGTTCGTTGTCCTGTGAAAACGGAAGAGGACTAGTTGTTCTATACGAGGATTTAATACAGAGTGTGTAACCGTTAAGTTACGCTAATGAGGAAATTCTAAAAAGTGTGTTACATTTACGTCTAGAATTCTGGTGAGTTTTTGTTCAGTGCGAAGATTCTTTATGTGTATTGTTTTTAAGTTGTTCCCATTGAGCCTATTACCTTAAACTTTATAGTCCGAAGAGTTTCTACAGAGTTTGCTACCTTTACCAAGTGTCTACATTTGAGTAAATCACCTTTACCTTATGTTTACACTTAAGTAAATAACCTTGCTCTCGATGCCAAGCATATTGATGTTTTCTGGAAGCGAAACCCAGAGCACTGTCTCGTGAGCATCCTCTCCACCGTTTGTCACCGACACGGTCAGACGAATTTCAGGAACTTCGCCCAATTCCAGTTGGTATTCGCCGCCAGACTCTCTGTAGAGTGGCAACATTTAACCATTTAACCTTCTGGTTCAACGTACTCTAGCACAATAAATTAGAAATTCGATGACAAAAACAAAAGTTGTGTATAATTTGTAGGGAAATTTATATTATGGAAATTTGATATTAGATATTTCCTTTATGCTTTGGGTAATGCATCTTGAGACTTCATTATAATTAAAAGTATCTCTAACTCTAGCGAGTGGGAAGTTCTCATTCATTCATTCGAAAATGTTTAGAGCGCCGATGCAAGGAAACTACTCAGTAGCGCTCCCAACTTCCCGGAAAAAGTTAAATTTTCAAATGGCCATAAACGTATCAGTACATGATCTAGGGAGGCCATTCCAAATCCTATGGACTACAACAGAGAATGCGCGGTTTGCATAGCTGCTGTGTGGGCAAACGGGACCACCAGAACCCCCTCTCAGCAGAGCGAAGGACGCGACTACCCCGGACCCCTTACTGTTACTGGCTGACAGAGGTCTGTTAGGTAGGCTGGTGCAAGGCCAAGTTGGCATCGCCAGACCAGAGAGACAACTCTATAGGCCTACTCCATGCAGTGTCGGGCATGAGGCAATGCAGAACCTCCAACATATATCTGGTGCAATGATCATATTTTTGTATTTGGCCGATAAGGGCGCGCTGCAGCTCGAAGTTCGCGATCAAGACAAGACAACCGGCAGACCGGAATAGAGGGTTAAACAGTAATCAAGCCGTTCCGTAATGAAGGCATGGACAAGAGTACTTACAGTGCTGACCGTTAGCGAACGTGCAACAGAACGGAGCTGACGCAGATGGTAATAGCAATCACGACTAAGGCGATGCAGATGTGGCGCAAAGGTATGCTCCTGATCCAACAGGACACCAAAGTCACGGGCTCTAGCTGAAAACTTCTACGTAGGGAATTCAATTGCGAAATCAAACAAGTGAAGCTTGGTAAGCTGCTGCCTAGTACTTAGCCACATGAATTTAGAATTTACCGAATTTAGACGCTTTGTTTTGTTGCAATATGTCAAACTGTTTAAGTTTAAATGCTACTCCACATCAACAGTGTACCTAGACGTTAAGCAAAGAATAATCATAATTATTAGACCATCACCGTGATACACGGTAGCCGATTGGCTAGAGCGCCGCTCGCCTTGTAACGCGGAGAGCCTCCCTCTGAAACGGTTACTGTTATAGGGACCTCGAGCAAGTCCTTCATTCACCCACAATTGCTCAGCGCCATCAATCGATGCTTGGTCACTAGCTATTGGCTCTTAACAAATGCATAATAATAAATAATAATAATAATAATAATAATAAATAATAATAATAATAATAATAATAATAATAACAATAATAAAAAATAATATATAATAATAAAAAAATAATAATAATCGTAGTAGTAGTAGTAGTAGTAGTAGTAGTAGTAGTAGTAGTAGTAGTAGTAGTAGTAGTAGTAGTAGTAGTAGTAGTAGTAGTAGTAGTAGTAGTAGTAGTAGTAGTAGTAGTAGTAGTAGTAGTAGTAGTAGTAGTAGTAGTAGTAGTAGTAGTAGTAGTAGTAGTAGTAGTAGTAGTAGTAGTAGTAGTAGTAGTAGTAGTAGTAGTAGTAGTAGTAGTAGTAGTAGTAGTAGTAGTAGTAGTAGTAGTAGTAGTAGTTGTTGTTATTGTTGTTGTATTAGTAGCAGCAGCAGCATAAGAATAATAATAATAATAATAATAATAATAATAATAATAATAATTTAAATAATAATAATAATAATAATAATAATAATAATAATAATAATAATAATAATAATAATAATAATAATAATAATAATAATAATAATAATAATAATAATAATAATAATAATAATAATAATAATAATAATAATAATAATAATAATAATAATAATAATAATAATAATAGTAGGCTAATAATAGCAGCATTGTTGTGCAACAGCAGTCTGTTCTGTTAGTAGTTAACTAGTTAAGATTGTTTCAATTGCATAACATGTAAATGTACAGCGCAGTGCGTTTGTCAGGCGCTAAATTAAAAGAAAAGATATTATTATTTAAAAAATAAATAAATAATAATAATAATAATAATAATAATAATAATAATAATAATAATAATAATAGCAACAACAAAAACAACAACTATTATAATGGAAGGCAGTTGGTAAGGCACTGTCAACAAAAAGATGATAGCATTAAGGTGAACATATAATAATTTCGATGCGAAGTTTCTTACCGAGGCAGTTGCAAAGTCGCTGATAATTTCAAATCGCTGTTGCATATGTCATCCTTTCCACAGTTTTTAATGAACGAAACCTATGAACAAAAGTTACCGGTTAACGGTAGGCCCTGAACTGTTACTAGGCTTAACCCTAGGGCTACTAAGCTTTTTGTAACACGGACTACCAAGGGGGGGTGGTTACCACCCCCTGGATTTCGTGTTTGGTTTCACATATCATAACTTGTAATATAGCATTGGATTCAGCATTCATTTCTGCACAGAATGGTATATTTAGTTGTACATTATGTGAATGCACCTCGAAATTACATCACTTTTAACAATGGAACCCATTAATTAGCAATATTTTATATTATTGCGTACATTTTGTACTTTTTGGATAAACAAATATAAGATTATGTGTGTTTTGAAACTAATCTATGTATAAAAGATACACAAAATCACCCCTACACATGTTTATATAGTATAAATGTACATCCATACATATTAGGGTGGCCCTTAGAAATGAAAGTTCAGAATAATCTTGTGGCAGCCTTCCAATCTATTCCAATTATGAAGAAAACACTATGTGCAAAAAATCTTTGCAATTGGTCAATATTTAGGGGTGGCCCTGGAACTCTCAAGTTTTAATAATACGCGAATAAACTGCCAGAAGCGCCAGAAACGATCACAGGAAGAGCTCTCAGGCTGTACAAGCGAGCAGGTAGTTCAGGATACTGATTCCTCATCAAGTGATGCAGAATTAAGTGATGAAACTGATGCTGAATGTAAAGGAAAAAACCGGTGATACTAACACTAGTGACAATGAAGCATCTGCACCTAAACGAGCCAGATCCAATATTTTGTATCCTGGTCTGACGTCAGCTTTGGATAGAACCAAGATTTCGTCAAGGAAACTACATTCGTTCTTAGCGAAGTGGCTTCCAGCCTTGGTCATGACGTCAAGACTTTGAACAGCAACTGAAATCCCAGTCAACGAGACAGGGCAAGCAACAGAACCACCAAGTCGAACAGCCGTATAAGTTCCTTTAACCGTTCATTATGACGGAATGTTACTGGAAGATTTGACATCACGTGAGACATTTTGATCGTTTTTTCCAGTTCTTATCTCAGGTGTAGGAGTTGAACAGTTACTGGGCATTCCAAAACTATCCTCAGGAACAGGCTCAACCCTAGAAGTCGTCCAGTGTTTGAGAGAGTGGAATAATCAGTATCAGGTTTTCGCTTTGTATTGTACCTATCAAATTATATAGCGCCTGACGCAATGCACACCAATCAGAGGCGCTCCCAGTGTGAGAGACCCAGAGAAAAGAAAGAGGTCTTGAGACAACGAAAAGAGGCACTTGGCCCACCAGTTAATACAGGAACGTGTCAAAGGAGGAAGCTGGTTCCGTAGTGCAGGGCCAACGAAGGCAAAGGCTCGCGTTTTAGCCATGGACAAGCAACAGCTTGTGATTCGATACGACAGGCTGTGACACAGGTCATCGCTCAGGTGCATGTTGCTTGATAGAGCAGGAACTGAATAAAGATCACCGTGGTGGTGGCATGTCACCACCACGTTATTAAACTAATTGTTGGAGCTGCATTCCAAAAAAACTTCCATTGGAACTTCTACTGGACCCGATAATCTTCTTTTCAAGAGGTTTCAAGACTACTGGCAATTCATTGAAAGCGACAAATTTCAGACAACCTCATCAGACCCATCGGTCGAATCTTTGGTGGCCATACACCTTTCTGACGTCCTGGAATTTGCTCATAAGCATTTGGCAACTGAACATCCAACGAGACAGTTACAGAGAATTTCGCGAGCTCTCAGTTGTCTTTCTTGGAGATGTTCCAGCTCGTGGAATTCGGTTTCGAATGCTTGGCGCTATGCATCGGGCACGATGGATGGCAAAAGTTATCTACACGATAAAGATGTGGTCTTTTCAAGAAGACTGCTGCAGAAGAACGCAGCATTCCTGATATTGCCATCTTTTCAATTGTTGTCTACTTGAGAGCCTGGATATCTTCGCCAACTTCACTCTCATGGAAGAACTTCTAATATACCCACATACAACAATTTCTGCTGCTACACGCAAGAAGCTTCATCTATGGTATCTTTCTGAAGAGCCTATTGGGCTTACCCTTTTTGACCCAAGAGGATCCAATGACTCTAAGAAACTGATGATTGCTGCAATGGAAGAAGTAGCTCCAGATCGTCCGCCTATAAGACCCAGTGTGAAGTGAGATGCAGTTTTTGGCACCAGAGGTCTCGAAAATTTCTGCACAACTAACTCCAAGAAACTGTCTCAGGTGCTTGGTATGCAAGAATCGAGCCTTTCCCGTGGTAGGCCCAGTGGTCTGGAACAGGCTCCTTCAGGAAATACGCCTGCTCCCTGGGACTCTTACTGAAGCTTTCTTTACTTAACTCAAAACTGTCCTTTTTCGCCGTGCTGGAGTCGGGAGCGCCTCTGAGTAGTCCTCTTGAAGGGGCGCTATGTAAATTTATGAATGAATGAATTTATGAATGAATGAATGAATGAATGAATGAACTAGTATATATGTCTTAGCCAACTTAATGAAAGACTGAGTGACAGTGAATGTGCTGATTAACATTTGTTAAATTTTGTGATTCAAATTGCAAAATATTATTACATACCAAATTTCAGAGCTCGAGGGCCACCCCTAAATGTTATACAATTCCAAAGTTTTTTGTCACAGAATTTTATTTCTATAATTGGCATGGATTGAACGTATGCCAGACTAAATTTTATTATTTTTATTTTTGGGCTGTATGCTAAGGGCCACCCTTATACATATATATCTACACATATATATCGGTTTACGTTGTAATGCTGTATTCAGCCATTTTCACACAGATTACGCGTATTATTATTTATTTTGATCACTTCCGGTATTCAAAAGACAAAGATGTAGGTATGTAAATGAAGCCCTACATTCCCTCTAAAGAATGGTATCTTTGTTTCGCTTCCAGGAAGACAAATGAATATGCTACAGACAAAAACTAAGGGGGGAGTCCTTCCATTCAGCCATTTTTCACACATATTACGCGTATTATTATTTATTTTGAGCACTTCCTGGTTGTCTCAGGTCAACTCAGTGACCATAGAAATGTAGCCCCACATTCCCTCTATAGAATGATAAAATTTATGTCTCTTAATATTAAATGACGGATAAGATATAGTCAAAAATCTAGGGGGGTGGTATCCACCCCCCCTGGTGCCTCGGGTATATTGGGTATAACTTTTGAACGATGTGAGATATCATCTCACATTTTACCTCAAAACGTGTGTAAATGAACCCCTACAGCTACCTAAAAGGTCAAATTTTTATTCCATACGGAAAAAGTTTGAAATGAAAAAACCTAACCCCCCCTTGGTAGCCCCGAGGGTTAACACTAAACGTTCTGCATACTGCACACGTGTACCGGCATCTAAAGACAATTTATAAACAAAACTTACAGAACTACCAAGAGTTCAGTAAGTGTTCAGTATTAATCGTCCCTGGATTGGAGGTGAACCTGGTGCCGTCTTCGACTGTCGAAGCCTCGAAGTCGTTGGTTTACAGTTCCATGTCGGTACCGAATGGAACCATCGGCAGCTCATGTTACTAAATGTCTGTACTGCACTTGTGGTGTTATCTAAAAAAGTGGATTGGAGATCACATAGACCCCTCTATCTATTCTCAGTCATTCCGAAAACAACGGGGCTCAGAAAGTCTCTCTTGTTTTTCTATAACACAAAGACTTTAGAGAGTAGGCATATTCTTAGATGTTTTATAGTCGAAATTAAAACTGTATCTAATTCTAGTTAGTCGGAGAGCAAAAGTGTGTGGTCTATTGGTTGACACGGAGGGTACGGGTGCAGGGACCTTGAAAAAGTCTTTCTCGCACAGCTGCTGACCACCATCGATTGATGCTTGGTCATTGGGTAAAATTAATGGCGTTAAGAAACCTTTGTTGCTTCAACTTTGTTGATAGTGAGCTGTGCGCCTAACAATGGGAATATTGAATAAGTACACCAGTCTCTGAAGCAGCCATGGGTATGACATGTTAGCAACTTCATTTTCTTAGTCTTGGCATATGAGATCGGATGGCCAGTCCTTTCCCTCGCCGTCTCGTCTTTCCACCGACAGCGTACGGTTAGTTTAATCATTTTAGCTTAGTCTGCTAGGAGGCGCAGGTGGAGCAGAAATCTCGAACCAAATTTCTGCCCTGGTGGAGATTTGAACCCCCGACCTCTCGATCGACAGTGCAGCACGCTAACCACCACACTATAACTGAGAAACAAATCTCACTCGATCGTGCCTCTTAACTGAGTAATATCGCTCCGCCTAAGGTATTGGGAAGCAACCGAACACTTCTTATAACTGGACTTTTATACTGAGCCGAATTTAGACTGGTGCCTGTTGCCTAGCTATAATGGCGCTATAGAAAGAACTTACACGAAGGTAAGCCACGTGACTGGCGCATGCATGCCTGCAGGTTCTGTTGCCTCATGCTGACTGTGTTTTCAACGAAGTATTTCTCAAAGTCATCTCCAAAGAAAATTCGATCCGCTTTGGTCCCCGTAAACTTCTCCGCTTCCAACCGATACTTGATATTGAGTCTGCCCCGGTATCTGCAACGGAATATTATCTAAATTTAAATATGCTCAATATGGTGTACCACAAGGCTTTAATCTAGGACCTCTCTTATTTCTTATATACATGTACATAGCCTAAATGACCCTCCAAATACCTCAACTATTCTTAATTTTATTATATTTGCAGATGATGCTAACACGTATTATTCTCACAAATCCATAGATGAATTGTACCAAATGATCAATCATGAAATCACATCTGTGGTTGATTGGTTCAGAAGTAATTAACTGTAATTAAACAACAGAACCAATTTGATTCTATTTAGATCCAATAGAAAGTCAATTCCCCAAATAAAGTTTCAATTACTAATTAATGGCAATATAATCCAGCAGGTATTTACTACTAAATTTCTCGGAATCTATATTGACCAACATCTAAACCGGTCAGAGCAGATCATAGTAGGCCTAATCTCTGTGAAAATTGCAAAAAAATACATGGATAGTTGGATACTGAATAGAATGGCATCTTACCTTCCTTAACAAGTTTTTCTGAACCTTTATTGCTCATTAATAATCTATATTTGGCTTATGGTAATATTGTCTGGGCTTCTAACTATGTGCATCGTTTACATAAAATCAGTCAGCCTAGCAGAAAAGCTAGGGTCTTGCCTAATTCGCACACTATAAGTTTTTTGGTAGATTTTAAATTCTTATAGATAATCAAATAAATACTTTAGAAATAAGTGAGTTTATGTACAAACATAAGTACAAACTGCTACCCGCGGTGTTTTATGACTATATTCAATACAACATCGAATACTCATACATATCTTACAAGACAAGTTCAATTTAATCGAGGAGTATATAATTTGCCCGCATTAATACTAAGTTAGCTGCACTAAGGTCTACAGGTCCAGCAGTATGGACCAATATCTTTGTTAGCATTCCTCATCAGACGAACTTGAAACTATTGAGAAATCTATGTGTAATCTTCTATTAACCCTTTGCTGCGGATGACGAGTATGTCTCGTCATAAAATTTATTCCTATAGGCGGATGACGAGAACCTCTCGTCACAAACACAGTTCAAGCTCACGGGATATAATACTGCTACGTCTACTGGAATAGAACGTTATCGCGTATTGGAATGATAAAAAGTAATGAATTATATAACTGAAGATAATATTCGTTCGGTGGATGGCGGAATTATTGTTTTTATTATATATTATGAAGTCATTGTGTGATGTCATAGTTACTACGTCTATGCTAAAAAAAAATGTGTTTGCTGTAACATGTTTATAGAAACTGTGACTAAAATTTACAAATAAATTTACAAATAAAATCTATAAATTTTTATAGATAAAGTTACTAATATAAATATGGTGACAATGAAACGTAGATTTTCAGCTGCACAAGTTAGAGATTTGTTGACTTATATTGGTCAAGAGATGAGTTATTCCGAACACCTGTTTTGGGTGTTTTCTAACACACCTGATCAAAACATAGCTCATGATGAATAGCTTATTCTTTGGAAAGGGTTTATGCTTTTCAATCAATACTTGCCTGCAAAACAGTTCGGCATAAAAATTTACAATGTGAAAATTCCGGATATACTTCCTATAGATTTCGGCTTTACATGACGCGTACATGTACGGGATTAAAAGGCCCACGCAGCGAAAGGGTATGTACAAGTACTCACATTGCAATGTTGCCGTTGCTCAGTTAAATCTGTTATGATTACTTCCTGATGTGTATTGTCTTAATTGCGATAACTGATTTACTAATTTCAATATTTTTCTTTTTTTTAGTTCTCTGTGAATGTGAACCGTCATTATCACCGCTTCATACGTTACTTAGGTAGCCCTAATTAGTGGGTCCTGTGACCCTTAATGGCTTTTCATTTGTTGCCTGAACTGTTATGACAACTATTATATTGTTACCAAGTTGGGAAACAATAAACTGTTTTGAATTGAACTGAATTGAATGTATACATGTATGCGTGCATGCTTGTATGCATGCATTCATATATGCATGTATGTATACAAGCATGTGTGCATGCATGCATGTACATGAATGTACATTTATATTTGTAGGCCTATTAATGTATGTATGCATACATGCACGTACGTATGCATGTATGTACGTTTTGCATATATGTATGTATGTTTATATGTGTGTATATATTTGTATGTGAAACGTGCCTGTCTTTTGGTTCTGCGGTGAACTTCAGACAGACTGTAATCGTCAGGCAGTTGAATGCTTTGCCATTCGAACAGTTGGTCAGTTTTGGATCGATCTGTTTGGGATTCGACTCCAATGTGGCTAAGACGTTGACCACGGGCCTGGCCCTGAGAATGACGACGGTATCCGACTGGTAAGCTCCAATGACGAGATCAGGGTAAGTGTTGTTATCGATGTCACTCCCACCGGACAGGGAATAGCCAAAAGATGTCAAATTGGTCCCATTTATGTCGGCAGCTGCTATTCTCTGTGAATACGTCTCTATCTTGGATTTTGGCGATCCACGAAAGATGTAAATGGCTCCGTTGCCCTCGAATGGAGCACCCACCACGAAATCTATCGAACAGATTTGTGCAGTCGCTTACTAGATGTAACACGCAATCATACACATGCAAGCATACATTCCCACATATACATGCACACATATGCACACATACATACACACATGTAATTGTAATTTAAAATGCTTCTATTGCGCCGGTGCCATAATACACAAGGTATCAGACGATAGCGCACCAACAGGAAGCAGTCTAATCAGGTCAATATCCAGATGATCAGCCAATGAGACAATGTCAGGCCATGGAGATATGCAAATTCGCACATACGTACACGCGCTTACAAACTGCTGCTGTAATGTTTTGGTAACGCCAACAAAACAATAGCCTTGTGCATCAGAGATTGACGCTACAAGAAGTACTGATTAACTAATACTAGATAATACATACAAATAACATACATAACATATACATTATACAAACCTGCAAACATAATTATAATAATAATAATAATATCTAATAATAATAATAATAATAATAGGGTTCACTTAATAATCCGTCATCGTAATAATAATAATAATATCCGCTTCTGATAATTTTTTTACGACCTCAACTCAAAGCCTCAGCAATAATTCCGTGACTGTGTGTGTAATAGTAATAATAATAATAATAATAATAGTAATAATAATAATAATAATAATAATAGTAATAATATGTAATAAAGACCAGATGTGAGCAACGTTGATCCTTTCAGTTAAGAGGAAAATATATGACTTGGGATGCCACCAGTGTTCACACGTGTGCAACCTCGTATATACATCTGACTTCTATAACACCAGGAGCAGCAGCAGAAATGGCTGCCGACAGGAAGATCACCAAGTACTCAGAAATTCCTAGCACCTATGACTTCATTCCAGTAGCGTTGGAAACCATGGGTCCCATCAATGCCCAGGGCATGGAGTTTTTATCAGAACTAGGTCGGCGTTTGACCATTGTTTCGGGGGAACCGCAGGAGACAGCACGCTTGTTTCAGCGTCTCTCCATTTGCACGCAGCGGTTTAATGCTGTTGCATTTCGAGGCACGTTTATGCAATTGACCGGTGAGGATGACCGTTAACTCCAGAACGAAAACGCTCCTCATATAGTTTCTTAGAGCCTGAGGGATTATATATACCTCGGGCGAAAAAAAAAAAAAAAAAAATAATAATAATAATAATAATAATAATAATAATCACGCCGTATTTGGCCCCAAAACAACTGGGAGTGGGCGTTCCCGGGGGCTGCGAGGCCGCAACCCACGCCGCCAGACGATTCTTGAACAACATGGAACCGGGATCAATCATTGTGAAGCTGGACATCTCGAACGCGTTCAACAGCTTACATCGAGACTCTATGCTGGCATCGGTTGATGATATCATCCCTGAATTGGCCGCGTATTGTCACCTTGCCTACGCTGAGTCGTCATCTCTTCAATTCGGCAGATTTACCATTCTATCACAGGAAGGCTCACAACAGGGCGACCCCTTGGGACCCCTACTTTTCTGCCTGCCTCTCCAGCCGATCCTAAACGGTCTACTGTCACCCTTGGCCTTTGGATACCTCGACGACCTCACCTTGGGTGGGGACCCTGGGGTGGTAGAGGCGGATGTTGACACAATCGAAAGGGAATGCTTGCGTCTAGGCCTCACGCTCAACCGCACCAAATGCGAGCTCATTGCCTCCGACTTCGAATTCAACGACACCAACCGGAGCTCTCTGAGTCAGTTCGCCCGGGTCAGTCCCTCGTCGGCCACGCTTCTGGGGGCACCGCTGTCGTCGGCGGAGGCACTCTTATCGGCCCTCGACGCCCGCGTTGCCGAACTCAGGACCGCGCTCGACAGATTACAACTCATCGTCAGACAAGACGCCCTCTTGATTCTCAGATACTCGCTTGGCTCACCTAAACTGATACATTTATTGCGATGCATACCTTGCCACGACCATCCGCAACTAGGGGTTTATGACGAACTGCTGCGGAGAGGAATCGAGCGGATCTTGAATATTTCTGTGACCGACGACCAATGGATGCAAGCTTCCCTACCGATCAAGATGGGGGGACTGGGAATTAGGAGGGTGTCATCGCTGGCACTACCCGCCTTCTTGGCTTCAGCCGCGGGCACCCTCCCCACCCAGTCCCTCATCTTGGGAGCCACACCGGTTGGCTCGGACACGGCTTTCGACTCGGAGCGGACTACCTGGCTTCAGATCGCTGGTGTACCGGAACCGATGGTCGCCCCAGGTCACACTGGGATAGACCGCTGTTGAACGCCGTTTTTTCGGCTGTTAACGATAATCTACAGGACCCCTACGACCAAGCGAGACTAAGAGCCTCAGTCACCGCACGCATCGGATTGGTTACATGCTCTCCCGCTTGTTGCACACGGCCTCAGACTGGAGGACGAGACCGTAAGGGGCGGGTGGTCTGAGATTGGGTGTGGCCATATGCGAGCCGCACGTATGCGCATGCGGTACTTCCGTTTCGTATAGAGGTACGCATGGGTTCGTGCTCACTGGGATTCGACCGACAAGCGAGGCACAGCAATATCAATGACCTCATCCATCGTAGCCTCAACAGAGCTGGCATCCCGGCAGTCAAAGAGCCGTCCGGCCTGACTAGATTGGATGCAAAAGACCGGACGGGCAGACCTTGATACCGTGGAGTGGTGGACGAACTTTACTATGGGATGCGACGGTGGTGGACACGGTGGCACCCTCATACATTTCGGAGACAGCGGCCGCGGCTGGTGGGGCGGCAGAGATGGCCGCCGCAAGGAAGCACGTCAGGTACTCGGAGCTGGAAAGGAGATACACGTTCGTACCTGTCGCCATAGAAACCTTCGGTCCCTTCAACAGAGAGGGCCTCGACTTCTTATCGGAGACCGGAAGCCGACTGTCGAAGACTACCGGTGACACTCGCGAAACAAGCTTCCTCTACCAAGGCCTATCGGTCATTATCCAACGCTTCAACGCGGTGGCTTTCCAAGGCACCATGTCAAGGCTGCCGGGAGCCGACGAGCGGCGAACTCTGGACAGATCCAACAGAGGATTTCGATAATAGAGCTACTTTTAGCCAACACTCCATAATAACAATAACAATAATATAACAATAATAATAATAATAGTAATAATAATAATAATACTCACATAATAATAATAATAATAATAATAATAATAATAATAATAATAATAATTATATAATAATAATAATAATACCCTCTTTTCAGTCTTTCTGTTATGTTTGTATCGCCAATAAATTCAAAGTCCGTAAAAAAAATTAAAAAATAATAATAACAAAGCAGCTTGCGTTGGACGAGTTTGTGTGATTTACTTAAAACGTACTAGATGTTTATAACTAACAAACCGAACCTTGATATCCGTCCCTGTCCAAGTCTCCGATGGTCGTCAGAGCAAAACCAAATCTTGCGTCGTAGCATTTCAACGCCTCGCACTCAGCTTCCTTCATCGGTCGGCTCGTTATCTTCGTCGGCTTCGATGTAAAACCCTTCAAAACACTCATAACTTTCAGAAACCTGACGCACCTTGTTATTGAAATACAGTAAAACACGAATTGAAGAATCACGTATCACAGACGTGTTTCATTGTCATATGCCTCTTGCGCTCTCTACACAGGTCTTTCACTCAAAACGGAAAACACTGGTTTTTCACAAATCCTATTCCGATTCCTTCCCTTCCCCTAACTTTCTCGCCGTTTCAACTCTAAACAACATCTACCTCAGCCGTAAAATTGCCTGATTTAGGCGGGCAGCCTGACTATCTGGATTTGACCTCTGCCTATCGATTAAGTTTTGACTAAGCGCCTGTGAATAAGCTGGTTCCCGCGACTTCACTTTTTCGGGCGCTGTAGAAATGTCGAGTGTATGATTACGATTAAACGTTTTTTTTCTGGGTTTCACGCCAACCATGATCTTGCTTGACGTAGGAGGAAGAATGATTTAGTATGAATGAGGGTCAGACTGATAGACGAACCGTTGGATGGATGGATGAATAAATGAATGGGTGGATGATTCGATTAATGTAGGATGAGTGGATGAATGGATTAGTTTAACTGGGTTGATTGGAATGCATTGGACGTTGGATCCGTTGATGGATGGTTGGACGTATAGATTAATTGTCCTGGATTGGATTGATCGATGGATGTATATGTAGCAATGGAGGGATGAATGGATGGAAGGGTGGATGTTGAATGGTAGTCAGCTGACGTTATTTACCCCTTTGGTGTTGAAGTAGATGTAAATGGCTCCACCAATTCCACGCCCCTGATAAAACGGAGCTCCAACAACCAAATCGTTTTTCCTACCATTAAGAACAAAAGATGATGGTTTAGTCGTCTGTATTATTATTATTATTATTATTATTATTATTATTATTATTATTATTATTATTATTATTATTATTATTATTATTATTATTATTATTATTATTATTATTATTATTATTGCTATTATTATTATTATTATTATTATTATTATTATTATTATTATTATTATTATTATTATTATTGTTATTATTATATTATTATTATTATTATTACATACTTATGTAAGTTTAGTCTTTGGGTTTCGCTTTATAAATTTTTCGAGATCACGATTATTAGATAGTGTTAGAGTAAACACTTTTATTTGGTTTTTGATCAAATGATTGTGGCAAAGATGATGATGATGGTGATACAAAGATTCTGCACGCACTTTCTATAAACTGTTGAAACGGTTCTTTTCAGCCGGTGTTGCACTGGAAAGCCTTTGATAAGTTATTTTGGAGAGGCGCTACATAAATACTCTGAAAGAGTGTGTGAAATAATGAATGATTGAATGATATGTAACAATGGGTTGTCTCACCCATCACCGTTGAAATCATCCACGATGATGTCATTGCCAAACCCGGAGTAGAACTGGTCACCCAAGAGTCGATAAACAAACAGAAGCTTCGAATCCGTTCCTGTGTTTGGTCCCTGTCGAAAGAAGTGGACCTCACCGGAACCACGTGACTTAGGAGCGCCGCCAATGAACGCGAGACTTCCGTCTTCAAATATATTCTCTCCAATCCTAACGGCCATTCCTACAGTTCATCAGACAGCATTCTGTCTATCAAGTTCGAGTCTAATGATGCGATGAGAGCATTGGAGTAAAGTGAACTAAACCGTTAGCATGCATCGCATTTTATGTAAGCTTCTTAAGGTGTATGTATGTATGTATGTATGTATGGGAGGTGGTTCAGTACGTCCACGTCGTCTCCCTCGGGCAACGGGACTAGGCCCCGGCTAAATCTGAACCAAGGAAGAGGGAGAGACCTGATCAGTCGCCCTCACACCATTGATCATGAAACTCAAAATGGGCACCGGGCATACAACAGAGAGGGATGGAGGTCTTCCATAAACGAGCGGCTTATGCGTGCAGGAGCATCGCCAAGGCCATAAGTCAAGTAAGTCATGTAAGTATTTATGCATGTATGTAGGCATGTGACTGTGTATGTATATATGTACGTATGCATGTACGTATGCATGTATGTACGTATGCATGCATATATGTTTGTATATTGTATTGTATTGTATTGTATTGTATTGTATTGTATTATATTGTATCTGGACATTTATAAAGCGCCTTTAGCCCTTTAGCAGTAATGACTATTCAGAGGCGCTTTCAGCGTGAGCACTCCGAGGAAACAGAAGTTTTCAAGCAGCGGACCGAAGTGGATAAAGCGCCTGCCAAAATCTCAGCCCGAATTTGTATATATATGTATTCATGTATCCATGCTTGTATGACTACAAAAGAACGAGAGTTTAACGACATCTAACAGAGGCCTTTGACTTCTTGCATTCCTCATTCATTCTCAATGGTTGCTTCTTGTGCTTTGTTCTTTCTTTATTCTGCTATCCTGTGTTTCCGCTTACATTTGCAGGTATCAACTATGTATGCGACAAGGTACTTGATATAGCGCCCTTTATTACATCACAAAAGCGCTGCATGCATGACTGATCTAAACAAAACAGGACGCCATAAGACAGTTTGAGAAAGTTTGTTGCGCTGGGCCGAGTTCAAGAGTAGGCAAATATAATGCACGGAAGACTGTTCCACGAAGGTGATTCAGTACATGAGAAGGCACGATGAGCTCGAGTTTCTGTTAATTCTTCCTCGTAACATGAAATTACAAGTCATGACACATCACAGTAGCGGTTGGGGTCAGTGTCTCTCTCTCTGTTTCTGTTTCTGTTTCTGTCTGTCTGTCTGTCTTTCTGTTGGCGTCTTGGGGTGTTTCCCTAGTAGTCATACATTGGTCTTAGTAACTTTAAGCATCAATGGGTAACGCATGCAATGACGTAACTCCCCCACACAAAGTGGTCGTGACCAAACTCCTTCTCCCATTCCCCGAAATACGAATTTAGAATGCTTTGTCCTCCACTTTAAGGTAACTGGCACATAACAAGGTACATGCTTACTGTTAATGTCGACGACCCTGAGATAAACAGCAAACAGTTAATGATTTGAATTCAACGAAACGGCAGAACAGCACAATTGCAGTTACAATGTTATTTACAAATGCATAGGCCTACACGTCAAATAAAGCTGGCCAAAAAGCCGTGGTCACCGGACACCATTGTTACAATACAAGATTATGCCTAGGGTGACATGCTGTGCTTTAGCTGATATAATAAACGACCATTAGGATACTCTAAGAGATAATGTCATTTACCGAGATAAGAGATGTTATTTACCGAGATAAGAATTAGATGGAACGCGGTCTTCGCTGTCGCTTTCGTACCACTCCGCTTCAAAGATATCTCGGGAATACTTAAAGAGAGCTCCTCTCCACACCAGTGGACCGGGCGCTCCAAACAACATGTCACCATTCTATTAGAGAACAAAAGGGTTGCTAAGAACTTCCGTAAGGACAATAAGGAGGGGCGGAGATAGGGGCGCTATATAAGTTCTCTGAATGATAAGGATAGCTGGCCTGCTGCATGGACCTGTTGATGGATGGATGAATGGATGAAGAATAAAATGTGTGGATGAAATGAGGTACTGGAGGATAGAAAAATGGATGGATTGGTGGATAAATGAATGGCTGGGTGGTTGGATAAAGAATAACTGGGTAGATGGGACAATGGATTGTTGATGGATCATTGGATGGATTGATCGATGGCATGATGGATGGATAGATGAATGGTTAAATGAATGAATGAAGAAAATATTGGTGGATGGCTGGATGGATCAAGAGATCGATGGATCTATGAATGAATGAAGAGATAGATGGTGAATGAGTAGATGGATATGTGAATATGATGAAGGAAGGAATAGATGAAGGTATAATGGATGGATGGACTGAGAGACGGAGATATAGATGGATGGATGGATGGATGGATGGATGGATGGATGGATGGATGGATGGATGGATGGATGGATGGATGGATGGATGGATGGATGGATGGATGGATGGATGGATGGATGGATGGATGTATGGATGGAGGGACGGACGGACGGATGGACGGACGGACGGACGGACGCTCTGATGTATGACGGATTCTATAAATAAAAGGAATAAACATTATTTGAAATTGTTTTAGTTATATAGTTGTATCAGAATAATTATTTTCTCATCTTCGTATACATCGTTTAATTCCTTCTTAACGGACACAATTTGTATGAGCTTTAATCACACGTGTCACCTTGTGAAAAGCAACGCTGGTTCCTGCCTGACAGAAGCCATACTCTTCATGAGCCTTGTCCGTTGGTTTGGCCCTGCACGGTTCGTAATGGGGCCCTTCATCTAAACTATTATCCAGAGAATAACAGATGCCTTGACCCCAAACGTAACTAGTTCCGGTCTTCTTGAATCTATGAGCACAAGCCTGAAAATAAACAATCCATTTGCAGCTCAGTAAGGCAAAGTAACAGTAAAGTTGTAATTGTATTGTAATTACCAATTTGTATATTGCGCTCGTGTCCATAATAACTACGATACACAATTTTCATATATCACCGATACACAATTTCCTATCTCTAATAATGTTGCTTCAATAATTATTTGACGTATACTGATGAAACTCGACAATTCATTTCGCAACAAAAGTTCCCTCGAACAACAGTTCCTTCTCGCAAGTATTGTTTCTTCCCCTCTTTGGAATGTACTTTACACACTCAGTTCGTGTGTTTCACGACTCGACTCTAAAGTCACGACACTGTAGCTATAAGTACAGTTCTTTCTCTCATCGGCACTCTCCTCCCGCTCCGCTCACACCGCATCCGCCACAGACCACTCGTGCCCTGGTTCGACTCTCACTGTCGCACCCTACGTCGGGACGTCAGGCGTCTGGAACGCAGATATCGTCGCTCCCGCGATCAGCCTGATCGCGGGATTCAACACCTCCGAGAGATGCACAGTGATTTTCGCTCCAGGGAAACGCTATACTGGGAGGAGCTGATAGTCCGTGAAAGGAGTAACCCGCGTCGACTATGGTCCTCACTCGCTGGTGTCCTCGGTCGCGCCGCCCCACCATGCTCCCCTAGGACCCCTACACAACCTTCGTTCACTGCCGACGATTATCTGGATTATATAACCGAGAAGATTGCCGTGACCCGTTGATCTACTGAGGGCTCTCCGCCTCCCTCCTTGTCCTCTACAGCAGCCAGTCTCACCGGATGGAAGCCTCTCCTACCGGATGCTCTCAGCCGCCTCATTCAGGACTCTTCGTCGAAGTTGTGCGAGCTGGATCTGCTTCCTCCAGTTATAATCAAAGAGTTTATGGACGAATTCCTTCCACTTTTACTGTTATTATGTACCTCCTCTCTGGCTCAGGGTTCTGTTCCAGTGCCACACAAAAGGGCAATGGTGTTTCCATCGCTTAAGCGCCAGGGCCTAGACTCAAGCACTCTTTCCAACTATCGCCCCATCTTCAACCTTTCCTTCCTCTCCAAACTCTTAGAAAATGCATCTCACTTTAGCTCGTTCACTACCTTGACACCAACTCACTAATGCCTCCTCTCCAATTCGGTTTCAGGAAGTACCACTCTACTGAATCTCTCATCACTCGCCTACTTGCTGATGTTTTTAGTGCAGTCGACCAAGGACACGTCACTCTTCTCACACCGTTCGATGTCAGTGCCGCCTTTGACACTGTGGATCATGCGCTTATCTAAATATGTCGGCATCGTTGATTCAGCCCTTCTTTGGATCCGCTCTTTTCTCTCTGACCGTTCTCTCTCTCTCTCTCTCTCTCTCTCTCTCTCTCTCTCTCTCTCTCTCTCTCTCTCTCTCTCTCTCTCTCTCTCTCGTCTTTTGGTCCACACGCTCTCCCTGGACTTTTATTCCATATGGCTTGCCTCAAGGTTCAGTCCTGGCACCACTCCTCTACATTCTCTACACCGCCGACTTTTCAGACATACTCACTCTCTAGGTGGTCTCGGCTCATCAGTACGCCGATGACACCCAAGCCTTTCCTCATGGTCCAGCCAGCGCAGCTGCTTCACTGATCGTGAGGGTCCTTGAGGCCACCACCGCTCTGGACCTTTGGATGTCTTCTAACCGTCTCCACCTTAATTCAGACAACACTCAATTCATCTGGCTTGGCGGTCGAGCCTCACTAGCCAAGATTGACATGCAATTTCTCCGCGCTACTTTCCCAGACGTCCACTACTCTGTCTCAGTTCATGATCTGGGCGTTACCTTGGATCCAGTTCGCTCTCTCTCTCTCTCTGTCTCTCTGTCTCTCTGTCTCTGTCTCTGTCTGTCTGTCTGTCTGTCTGTCTGTCTGTCTGTCTGTCTGTCTGTCTGTCTGTCTGTCTGTCTCTCTCTCTCTCTCTCTCTCTCTCTCTCTCTCTCTCTCTCTATCTCTCTCTCTCTCTCTCTCTCTCTCTCTCTCTCTCTCTCTCTCTCTCTCTCTCTCTCTCTCTCTCTCTCTCTCTCTCTCTCTCTCTCTCTCTCTCTCTCTCTCTCTCTCTCTCTCTCTCTCTCTCTCTCTCTCTCTCTCTCTCTCTCTCTCTCTCTCTCTCTCTCTCTCTCTCTCTCTCTCTCTCAGACCATGTCAATTGCATCTCTCGAACATGCCTTTATCAGCTACGACAAATTCGCACCATCCGTCACTCACTTTCTTCTCACGCGGTCAACACTCTCGTCCATGCACTGATTTCTACTAGGGTTGACTTCGGCAACTCCATGTATGCTGGCCTCTCCTCACTAAACCTCTCCAAGCTTCAGTCAATTCTTAACGCTTCCGCCCACCTTATTTTTGGTCTCCCGAAGTATTCTCACATATCTTCCTTCATTCGGGAAACTCTCCACTGGTTTCCTGTACTCCAGCGCATTCAGTTCAAAATTACTATTACTTATGCACAACTCTCTGCTCGGGGTAGCTCCTTCGTACCTTCAGGCCTTATGCACGTCGGTTTCTACACTCCCTGGTCGCTCTGCTCTGCGCTCGGCCGCCAGAGGCCTTCTGGTTGTCCCGTGCTTGCGTGGTGCAACTGCTCAATCCAGAAGCTTTGCTTATGTCGGCGCCTCCAGTTGGAACCAACTTCCGCATGAATTGCGTCTTGAGCTCCTCAGCCTTTCTCTTCCTCTGTTTCCGAAACGCCTGAAGACTATATCTTATTTGTTAGAGCCCTGGGTCGGGAGCGCCTCTGAATCTCTGAGTGGCGCTATACAAATGTTCAATTACAATTACAATGTACATAAGAGTTCTCACGCAGCTCAAAGGTAAGCTCGCACATCGTTCATTTTTAAATCGGATGTATAACTCTGTAGTTTTCGCACCAATGTCATGCCGATCGATAGGATAATTCGACAACTATCACTATACCACACAACTAACTTATTGTCTTACCGAAATCAACGTTTCAACCTCGACGAATCAGGTGTAACTGTCGCCTGATCCTATATATATATATATATATATATATATATATATATATATATATATATATATATATATTCAGAGTGTGAACTTTCAGGATGAGATTCTAATCGATTAGATAAACAGCTAATTCTAATTCTTATCGATTAACTGTCGCCTGATCCTAATTCAAATTCTAATTCATTAGCAATTTTTAGCTATTCCAAACGATTGGATTTTTAAAAAGTTATGTTAAGAATGAGTTAACAATTGCTGCGTTAAACTACTTGATTCAGTCAATTTCTTAAGTGAAAAATGAAGAATACGTATGAGTTACAGCTACATGATATCGTATGCCAAAAAGGAAACCCATAATGAGATAAAGAGACACAATTACCTTTGCTGCAACTTGCTGTGCTTTGGTTAAAATTTGACATAATAACCAAGCAAATACATGTATGAATTATCGAAATCTAATACCAATTGCTAATTGATTAGCTGCTACTAATTCTAATTGTAGTCGATTAGCTACAAGATTTTGCCCAATTCTAATCGCTTCGCAAATTTCAGTAGCTAATTCTAATCGATTAGCAATTTCACTAATCGTATCGTGCCCAACTCTGAACCACATGCATGCATGAATTTTCACAGAAATACATATATGAATGTATACATAATAAATAAATAATTATAGACATATATACGGACACACATAAATAAATGAATGCAAACCTATACATACATACAACACATACATAAATATGCATAAATGCATACATAGGCCTACTGGTTTTCTCACGTCACATGAAATAGCGTGCATTAATGCAGCCCTGAAAAAAGCTCGCAGATGGCAAATATGGACTTATCACCTCAAAGGGTTTTCACCCATAGGGGCTTTCACCTCTAGGGGTATTCACCTATAAATGTATAATGAGAGCTGTCGAAGTGGTTTGTTGTATTTTTCCACCACGCAGAAAACGAAGGATATACAACATAAAAATATTTTAAAATAAGCAAATAATTTTCGTGTCATAAAGTAGACAATGCTAGGCAATAATCACTTTGTAATAAAATTGATTTCTTAGTGTCAACCATAGACTACTTAAATTACAGGACTGTAGGCGCTCATGCTCGGGACTTGGAACTTGGGTCCATTCTCAATTTACATTTTTTTCACAAAAAATGAACGAATAGTCCGATTTCATGTTCGCCTTTAAGTACAATGTCTTCTCAGATGTAGCCCTTATCGGCACGAACATATTGGTAAAAGAATAATTAAAATGTAACAATATTTGTCTGGGTTATGGCTATTTCCTCTGATTTTCCTCTTAAATTGACATTTTTGACCTTAACATAACCTTGAATGGCCTTACGTTTAATAGCCTTGTTTCTTCTCTGTAGCCGATATCTAGAAGAGAAATAGGCCTACTAGGAAGAATTAGCTGTTTTAAAGAATTATTGGATGAGATCTGGCCATTTTTCTCTGGTTTTCGCTAGATATAATTTTTTCTGACCTTGAAATGACCTTGAATCATCAAGAATTTAGCATCAGTATGTTTTCCCGATATAGCTCTCGTTCAAACAAATAGAACAAAAAATAGTTTATGCAAATCGGACTATTTGTTCATTTTTTGTGATAACAAATGTAAATTGAGAATGGACTCAAGTTCCAAGTCCCGAGGCTGAGCGCCTACAGTCCAGTAATTTAAGGGGTCTATGGTGTCAACTTATCAAGTTTTTTGTCCACGACACCGAAAACAAAACAATAGGCCTAGGCCAAATACAAAACAAACAACGTATTATCGTGCCATAAATAGACAGAATTAGCAACTAATTATAATGTCATCTACTAAAAGGCCATTAAATATGAGAAAAAAGGGCGATTGCTTAAAATAAATTATGTCAAAACGCCAGTGCTTCGGTAACCGTTATTATCTGCCGTTAATTACAGTCACTCACGTGTCTTATTATCTGATTCAATTTGTTACTCGTAATTGCTGTGTTTTCGAGTCAACTGGATATGTTAACTAGTCAGTGGCACGCGTTATCATCTGCCGTTAATTAGCCTACTGTCCCTCGCATTTCCTATTTGAGTCATTTTCCGGTAACATGGTAAATTCAGAATTCAGCTGTCCCCGGTCATTTCTCGAAAAACTATACCTAGACTTATTATGCTAAGTGTTGATATTAAAATGTATTTGATCAGTCAACAATTTCAGATATTTGAAAATAATTTAAAGCAATAACCTAATTTATTAAAATTTATTTTTCATTTAAAATGTTCCACTCCGTTACTGTCCCTAGGCTCTAGTACTTATTGCTTTAGTCTACAATTTCGAAATGATTTGTATTGAGCCAAAAAATTCACGTGTTTCTTATGTATTATATATTTGTGTATGTTTTAAAATACAACTTGGTGAACCGGATCTTCAGTATAATTAAAGGAAAATTTATAAAACTTGTCCCCGGTATTTATGTATACTCCGTTACCATGTAAAAAATTAATCTTCTATCTCAGAATCATTCAATTTTGTGGTCGCGCAACTAGACTCATCTCTCTATGTAATCTATGTAAGCTATTTATATCTTCACCAACGATATAAATGGTCCCACAAATTTCATACGAATTTTCATTTATTTCGTACCAGATGTGTTTTTTTATTATACGGCCACTCCGTTACTGCATTTTTGCCATGATTATAAATGAATCTAATTCCAATAATATTTGTAATATAACGCTAATAAGCAAAATAATGATTTTACCAACGATCGATGTGGACGCGTGAGCGATAATATGGTATTTACCGTGCTGCAACCCAAATTGTCTACTCCGTTACCTGTCCACTCCGTTAACATTTATTTGGTAACGCATGGGACATCTATGTAACGGAGTGGAAAAATTGTGTTCGACACTCGAAAGATAGTAACGGAGTGGAATTATTATAGGCTAAATGGTGTGGTATTTTGATGCTGTGAGCAGATTTTTAAGACAATACCATAAATATTTTAGTGTTTTCTGTCTATTCGATAACTGGGAATGATTGGCTCAAGTGATTTCTTTTCAGTTGTTTGGGCAAAAATATTTATTCAACTTAACATTAAATGCTTTTATTTCCATAACGGAGTGGACCTTTTTCAAAATAAATGAAACTGTGACGGAATCAAATAATTATAAGTTTTCTAATTTCTTTTATTTCTATTTTATAAATATTAATACTAGAAACATATTGGAATGTCAAAATACACAACAGAAGCTGTACAGTGTATAAAACAGATCTGATATGTATACAGTAACGGAGTGGACAAATATTTTAGTAGGGCTATTTTTTTCTACCAAAAACTTTTGACATTTACATATTAGTGCAAAACCAAATATATATTTGTGAAATAGAAACATTCAAGATTTGTTCCAAAGAAAAAAACTGTATTTTGAAAAAAAATTTTTTTTGCTTGTTGAATTTGTGAATTTACCATGTTACCGAAAAATGACTCATTTTTCATTCGATTTGTAACGCGCTCAAGGTTAATTAATAAATAAATATGAGAGTGGGGGTGAATAGTGCATACCCCAGAGGAGAAAGACCCTATAGGTGAAAGCCCAATAGAGGCGATTCGTACGGAGGTGAAACGTCCGGAGGCGAAAACCTCTGATACCCATTTATAATAATATCTTTTCTTTAATAAGCGCCTGACAAACGCACTGCGCTGTACATTTACATGTTATGCAATTTAAATCTTAACTACTAACAGAACAGACAGCTTGCAATACAACAATACAATTTATCGTACTTACCAGAGCATGACCACCTGCACAGTTTTGACTAGACACCGAAACTCCCAACCATTGATTCGACTTATCGAATCCCGCTAAAATGAAATTTCACACAAAGCTTCAAATATAGAAATGCGCCTTAAATCTGTTACCTGCATTCCTGCAAGTTCCTACCAATGGAGATATATACACTGTATATATCTCCATTATTATACAGACACGTTCTTATATTCACACATATCTGACTACATGCGACATGAGCTCCACTGGCTTCCAGTTGCTGATCGTGTGCAATTCAAAATTGCTACGCTGGTTTGGAAGGCTACGACTGGTACTGCTCCGAACTACATTGCTGAACTGTGCCTTCCAGTTGGCACTCAAACTGATCGGCAGGCTCTCCGGTCTGCCTCGCGAAATGACTTGATAATACCTTCGTTTCGAACCACCACCTGTGCTCGTCGGGACTTCTCGATTGCGGCGCCACGGATCTGGAATACTCTTCCGCCATCTGTGCGTGCCACTAATGCTGCACGCGGCTATATGGTTTTCTCCAAACTCTTAAAGACGCATTTTTTCAGCTGTTTGATGGCCACGTGTTGAGCGCTTCTGAGAGACTCTTAAGTGGCGCTTTATAAATGTTCTGTTACATTACATTACATTACATTACTGCCAGTCTAAAAGCTTACCTTACCTTACCTTTACCTTTATCTTTATCTTACCTTTCCTTACCTGATCTTACCTTACCTTACCTTAGCCTGCCTGACCTTACCCTGCAGCCTTGCTACCTTTACCTTACCTTACTCTACCTTGGCTCACGTAGTACCTTACCTTAACTTACCTGACCTCAGTTGAGACCAGAGTCTTTGGGTGATTTCGATCTGGCTAATCGGAATGAATTTGATTTTTACTTCGATTTCACTTGCATCAACCATTGACTCACGCTTTATGCATTATGATACGTCAAAAAAGTCGTAATATTGGATTAAATTGATTATAAAATAGTAGCCTCTAGGATGCTAATATATAATCAAATGCTATCGTAGGTTAAAAAAAAGCAGAGCTGATTGGTGTAGAGAGGAGTAGGGTATCGTAGAGTGGAACAAAGTGGATAACTAGTTAATCGGAAGTGCCAAACAGACAGGAAGTTTTTAAAAAGCGGTGTTTCTGGTAATAAGATTTAAGAGTATTGAAAAAAGCAGTCTTAAGTTTGCACGTTCAGTCCAAAATTTCCAAATATCTTAAAGAAATCGTGAAATTTGCATTCACGCAGTTTGAAATCAATGAAAACAAAATAAATGGCATGCCGTTCGTCGTTTGTGTAAAGCCAATATAAGCGAAACGCTTGGAACAACATCTAGTTTCTCAAGGTGAGTGATGTGACTTACGTCGCTAAATCTCTAATAGGCCTAGGGCCTATATGGAATCTTGTTGGTTTAAATTTTAGAATCATTTAGAAGATTTCACAATGGCTGAAATATTTAATTTCTTTATAGTTTATACAATTCAGGTGAGGGGTCGTCCATTAATTATGTCAACAAATTTTAGGCCTTTTTGACCCCTCCCCTTGTCAACAACTGTCAAACATTGACGAACCCCCCAAAAAATTATGTCAACAATCCCAGAACCCCCCCCCCGATGACCTTTTTTTAGACAATTTTTCCTGATGACCTTTTTTTTCTTTTTAGTCATTTACCATATTTTTGTTGATTTATTCCAAAAACATTTGTTGACGTCAACTTGGGCCAAACCCCCCCTCCCTCATGTCAACAACTGTCAAACTTTTCCAAACCCTCTCCCCTATTTTGTTGACATAATTAATGGATGACCCCTGATCGGCTGATTTAAGTGAATTTACCCTTGTATTAGACTTCAAAAGTTGAGAAAAATTGTTTCGGGACTTGGGTTCAGTGTGCATTTCACTCGTTTTGAACTGTCTCGAACTATCTCGGACCTGGTGTCTCGTCTCGGTCTCGGTCTCGGACCCCACTGTCTCGGTATCGGTCTCGGACCCCACTGTCTCGGTCTCGGTCTCAAGTTTTATGTCTCGTATACAAATCTGCTTACTATATAGCGCCTGCTTAATGTCTTGTATATTACGCTAACGGTGTGATAGAATTTGGACATTGGAGCTAGGGATGAACCGATTATCCGTTCGGTAATCGGTTCGGGCCGGATTTTTCACTAATCGGTTTTAATCGGAATCGGCGATACGAGGATTTAAACAGAAAAGCAATATTTTTGACAAAAACAATTCCTTTTTTAATTAATACAGAAAAATAACATGTTTTGGCGACCTCCTACGGTAATATTTAATCTTAACTATTGAAATCCCGTGTAAAATAATAAAATTGTGACTCGAAGCATCATCAAAATAGCGGATAGTCTTTCTTTAGTAAGAAACAGCGCCTAGAACCAAATAAAAGTAAATATTGACCATTAATCGGATCGGAATCGGAGAAAAAAGCAAGCCAACTAATCGGAATTGGAAATCGGCAAAATATGGCAATCGGCTCATCCTTAATTGGAGCCAATAGAATTAAGAGTGGGGTGAAAGACAATGGATGGAGCCAGTTGACTGGGATGTAGACACAGAAAAGAGGTATGCCGTTCTGTTCACGGATCTAAGAACCAAGAACAAGAATACCTGTAAAACTATATCAGCCTACATGTCATACTGGATTAGACTAGGATGCATAAGATGAGCTTTGATTACAGTGGATTCAGTTAAATTAGGCCTAGCCTATTTGGATTAGGTGAATCACATAACATCATATCAGATTTGATTCGCTGTCGCAAATGAGCCTCTAGTTTGGGAAGGATCAGCGTTGCACATGCCAATAATAAAACTGCCGAAGCCAAATTAGAAGAAACTTTGTACAACTCGGAAACTTCAGTTTTGCTGGATTATTTTGATAGTTAAATGGCGGCAGCTCTCAGCCCATGCATGATACCTTTACTTACTATATATATATATATATATATATATATATATATATATATATATATATATATATATATATATATATATATATATATATATGCCCACATGGAGCCCATATGGGACCCATGTTCCTATATTGGACACGTATAGAGTCCATGTTGTTCCTAACTAGGTCTGATACCTATGGAAATGCTGGTAGGGCGGCAAACCAGAAGTTAGTCTGCCAGCCAGCAATTCAACCAACCAGCCGTCTGGCCAGCAAGAATTTCACTAGCAATCCAGGCAGTCGGCCTGGCATCCAGTAAAGAAACCTATTTAATTTGCTAGCTAGCAAGCCAATTAGTCATTTTGCTACGGGGTAACGAGTGAACCAATCAGCCAGTCAAAAGAGAAAGCCAACCAGCCCTTGGAACATTGACAAACAATTCAATAACGGGTCAAATACTTTTGAAAGTGCGGACATTATTTAAAATAGTATTTTAAATGTTAGGAGTTAAACTACTATTCGAAATGCCGTTACAAAACTTTTTTCTACAAGAGTCAAGTTTGGCCATTATTATCTTTGCCCGATACTCTTGCGTCCGGCTGCGTAAACGACCAGTGTTTGTAACGACTACTGTAACAGACATAATTTAGTTACAAGAACCAATTACGGATGCCCGGCAGAGTAGAGGTCACACGTTTTGCTCTGGTATAACAGAACAGGAAGTATCCATGCATTGAAGAAGGGCGGCCAATTATGATGCACAGTCTGAATACTAGAGTTGATATTCAATGCAAAAACTATAAATTATACATAAATTATACCCATAAATAAATTATACAATTAGGCACACCTAAATTATCCATAAATGCGTACATACATACATATTTGTACACATTTATGTATATCTATATGCATATGTATATGTATATATATATATGCCAGATTCAGCAGCGTCGTATGTAGGACATCTGTCTCCCACGAGAGTTTTTCGACAGCCTGTCTGTGGGTTTTATATGCCCTAAATTTGAAAACACATGTGACACTCACAATAGCCTCATTATGAGGATATTAAATTGTCGTATCATCCACTTGGCTTCAGCATCATGATGTTTCTGCTGCTTTGGGTGATATTGGTTTAATTACTTTCATTTCCGAACCGTTCCTCAAACTTTCAGAACTTTCGCCACCGTTGGTCTTAGTGTGGGGGCAGCTTGGTTTTAACTCACCTGACATGACTTCATCTATGATCAGACGAGTACAATCGTTGGTGAGCGCCGACATAGGGCATCTGTAGACGGCTCCTGGTTCAGAGACTGTGGCGAGTGTGGATATGTTCTCCTTCGGAGCGCCAACTATTATCCTACAAACGGCATGACAGGATTACAGTGCGATTCATCATGCTCAGTACAAACGGTTCAAGAAAAGGCAGAATTTGTAAAGACGCTTTAGAAACGAATCTATTATCTTAGATAACATTAGATTTTGCAATGGACCGTCTTGACAGAGTGCGAGCCACGAATGAATACAATTAATAATGAAGTAATGGATGTAAATATGTAAAATGAATAAACTTAGAGAATTCATAGTACCAGACGACCGTAAAACGCACTTGGTTGCCAGGAGGGCCTTAAAACGGGTTACATTAAGTGTCTGAAGATATGAATACATGCATAACTACACGCATAAAAAACATACATGCATGCATACTAGCATACGTGCATACTTTAATACTTTAAATGTCTATAAAAATCAATTCAGTAGAAATAATCACCGTAATTTTAGTGACGAAAACAAGGGCAGATTTAAACTTGACTTAAAAGCTGCTGATTGGTCTCCTATAATAATTCTTGGAGCTTGTAATGGCAAGGGAGTGAACTGTTTATCTCTTAATATACATGTAAACACCCCTATAATGAGGCCTCTTAATTAGAAGGCCTCTTAATATAAAAACCTCTATAATAAGGCCTTCCCACTGAAACCTTCCAAGCTAATAAAAATCCCATCTTCCATTATTCATGAATGTCAAGCGGATTAATTAAATCCTGTAGGACAAAAATATCGTCTTTTCTCGAAATTTTAAGAAAAATCCTACTTACGAGAACATAATGAGATTTACTGTACATATAGGCCTAAATCAGTTTTAAACTATGAGAAAAAAATGCTGTAAATCAATATTATTATGTCCCTAAATGGCTGGTTCAATGCGTTGGTTTCTCATTAGGCTAATTCAGAGTCCCTAATTGCTAAGAATAATATTATCCACTTATCAACAGCTCAGTTCAATGCTATTATCTATATAATTATATACGTAGTCATAGATAAGTGTGTAATAACTGAGGACATCGTTACATTGACCTTCAGCGGTCGTTTATTACTATAGTGTGTTTGTTCACACCCGTGCACTGTTCAGTGCTGTAGCCTGTAGCAACTTGCGCCCTAGCCGCACCATTTCACACTTCCTGAAATAGATGACACTAACTTTATAATCTAGGATACTCTTTAGACAATAACTCAATTTTATGTTAACTTCTCAACACTGTTATCACGTCTATTGTCACTGATCGCGGTTTATCGCTCAGGTTTCAATAAACGAATATATTATATATTATTTATTTCACTATCCACGAGAGCTAAATTTTAAATCTCAATTTTCACGGGGAACTTTATTGTGAACGCTTTTTATGAGTGCCTGATGTTGTTTTTCGTTCTGGGCTAGGATAGTGTCATATATTTATCGTCTTTTATTTTTATTATCAGGTGAATAATGAATCCATAGAGATCTGATGCTGGAGGAAAGTCAACACGAAAACGCGTTTCCAGTTAACTCAAGCTGAAATTAAAGCAGCACATGATGGAAAATTAGACAATGGGGAATTTTACATATTCAGTTTGTTTTCAGTGGGCGTCATGGAAAAATCCTGTTTCAACTAGGTTTCCGGTTTTATGCTTTTGCCTTGGAGAATAGCCAGACACTAGACCTAGTCTAATAGTTAACGCATCTGTTAATGCAGTGCTGTCCAACCTTTTTGACACCGCGGGTCATCGAAGAAGTAATTTTTGAAGCCGAGGGCCGCACCAGACAACTCAAAAGCTGCGACTAAAATGTTTTCAAAATTATTAACTGTACGGTATTATAATTAATTATGGAGTTATCATAATGTCTTGGGAACTTTGATTTTATGTTCACATTGTCAAATGATAAGCCAAGTTACGAACGAATAGCTATGCAAATAGGCCAGTGACTGCCTTTTACTTCATTTTAACAGAAATTGCAAATATTTAGCGAACTGTGGAGGGCCACTTAGAATCTGCCCGCGGGCCGCATGCGGCCTGTTGGACAGCACTGTGTTAATGTTTTATATAAATATTAGTAGGCCAAGATAACACATAATGTAGCCAAACGAACACTAGACAGCTAAGGTAATATTTGACGCATCTGCTGGGGTTTTAGTTTTCTATACATTTTTTTTAATTTTTATGTTTTAAGACATTTTTGTGTTTATACATTTTATGGGAGGCCACCGGATGGTGCACTTTTTCGGAAAGCCTAGAAAAAAGTAGCCGAAATCAATCTAGATCAGACAAAAATGCGCTCTCCTAGACTCAGTATGTACGGAGCCCCTACAGGGACATGAAGGCAAAATATTTTATGTCGTGCGCACGACTTAGTAACTCGTTCCCACGACTTATTAATTATCGTTGGATGCTGCTCTTCTTCGGAAAGCATAGGAAAAAGTAGCCGAAATGACTCTACATCTGACAATAAATGCGCTCTCCTAAACGAAGGATATATATGTAATTTTAACTGCAGCATCCGGGTAAGTGGTTGTTAAATTATCACTTAACCTAGATAAGACCAATTATATGCTATCCAGGTCCCATAGAAAAAAATTTTCAACCACTTCTAACACTTTATATATTGATGGTTATCCCATTAATCAAGTAACCTCATTCAAATTTATAGGAGTTATACAAGACCAACCTTTATCGTGGAAAGATCATATAGAAGCTATTTCTTCTAAAATAGCTAAAAAAATATAGGAATTCTTAAACGAGCTTCCTACCAATTGCCATCCCATGTTCGGTTAACCCTCTACTACACCTTCAGCTATCCCTACCTTCGTACCTGGCAAAAACAACCCAGTAATTGCTATTCCACACTAGTACTATAATAACAATGTGGCCTGTTTGCCTGTTTTAGAGGTAACTTCTTTCATGGCACACTAAAACTATAAAGTAACCGAAATCGATAGGCCGATAGATCAGACAAAAATGCTGTCCTAACACTAACATTTTTAATGTCGCACCTAACGTATTACAGGATGGTTCAGAATACCACTTGGAGCCTTAAAAAGTGTACAGTTGGGGTGATTCAGTGCAAAGTGCGTCAGTTTCGGACATTTATATATATCCTGAATGAATGTACAAAATAAGGGAGTATAGAGAGAAAGAAACAATGGATGAATGAATGAATTAACTGAAGAATGAATGTACAAAGGAAAGGAAGAAAGAAAGAATGAACGAACGAACGAATAAATGAACAAGAAAGCAAGGCATAAATACATAAGACGACAAGAAGCAAAGAAACAAAGCATGAATGAGTGAACGAACGAATGTATAAAGAAAAGGAACAAGAAGAGAAAGAAACGAAGGATGAATGAGTGAACGAACGAATGTACAAAGGAAAGGAATAGAGCAAGAAAGAAAGGAAAGGAAGAAAGAAAGAATGAACAAACAAATGAATGTACAAAAGAAAGCATATACGGAGAGAAAGAATAGAAGGATGAATGAATGAATGGACTAGCGAATGAATGTCCAAAGAATGGAAGGCATAAATATAAGATTAAAAGAATAAAAGAAACAAAGGATGAATGAGTGAATGGACTAACGAATGAATGTACAAAAGAAAGGAAGAAAGAAGAAAACAAAGGATGAATAAACGAACGAATGTACAAAGGAAAGTAATAAAGAAAGAAACAAAAGATGAATGAACGAATGATCGAATGAATATACAAAAGAAAGGAAGACATAAATACATCAGCAATAGAGAGAGAGAGAGAAGCAAAGGATAAATGAATGAACGAACGAACGAACGAATAATGCACAAGAGAAAAAAGAAACAAAAGGTGAATGAATGAACGAACGAATGAATTAATAATTGATGGGGTAGATTTTTAACTTTACTTACACATAACCATTTGGATTTTCTTCGGAGATATAGTGCTGAGCAACCGAGAATCCGAAATATGACTTACTACCGCTCGTTTTAATGATTGGAACTGAACTGTCCAAATTGAACGACCAGACTTCGTTAACATTAATTAAAAAGCACAGTAGGAAATTAGCAATCCACAGCAATGGATCTGCTCTTCCAGTACAAATGGATACAAAGACCATTTCGAAAAGTAGCCAACCTTTGATTATATAACGTTTTTCTTGGGTAGAATAAATGCGCTGTATAAAATGTCTAGCCGCATACGGACATACAACACGCTGACTTTAGACCGTGTCGAAGAAGACGGTAGGCCTACTGTTAATCTACCCACGATAACACTAATAGGGATAACAGCAGGTTGCGATTGGTCGAAATATTGCATCTGTGAGTCAACGCGATGCATAACATCTAATTACCTACAGCTGACACAGTCAGATCAGTGTTTAA
>JACEVL010000570.1:549252-630874 GCA_020284085.1 Aporrectodea caliginosa
CCCCAGAATTATCTTGGGTAACTGAACTCCCTGTCTTCTCAGGCCATGTTACAGAAATTGAACATCTGTAATATAGAACAGATTAGAATTAAACAGACCTCTGAGTTTATGTTTAAATATATGCATAATCTTTTGCCTGGAGCTTTTACCGACTTCTTTAGCTTGACATCCCAATCAAATCCTTACAATGTTCGGACTTCTTCCAATTATAGAGGAATTGCCATTAGAACGAATATACGGAAGTTCTCCATCAAAAGTGCTGGCCCTAGGACATGGAATAATCTCCCTGTCGCCATTCGTGTTTCTCCTAGCTTTTCAATATTTAAAAAGAAACTCCGGCATCACTTACTGACTGTGGATCCCTGACTCCCACCATGCTTCCCCTGCTATTATCTGCCGTACATGCTCAAATTCGTATATACTGTGCTCGGTGCAGACACTCATTGTGTGTAATTTTTGATATATAGTTAACTAGTTAAGCTCTACAATTTTTGGTACCCTTATGCATAACCTGCCGCTACGTTTCCCATGTACATGGATAACCCTGTTAGCGGGACCCTGGTCCCTTAAGGGTTTCTCTCCCTTTGCTTTTTGTTGGCGATTTTATAATATATTTGTGATGTTAACTGTGATGTTGCCTACTTGAAGGAATAAAATTTTTTTGGTTACTTATTTCTAACAGGAAGTGGGATAGATCATAGAACAGATCATTTAACCTAATTTTTTTAAATTGTACGGTTTTGAAGACATTTGCTATTAGTTTCACAGTAAAGTTCAATGCGAAAATGGATTGGGGAGACCAGATAGCGCATTGGATAACACACTGGCATAGAGAGCGGGAGGTACCGAGATCGATGTCCGTAGGCGGACATGCTTTGTAGGCTGATATTAGCGCCGTGTATTGCAGGCTGTCTGTTCTGTTAGTAGTTAAGATTTATGTCTTCTGTAATTTGTGTTCTTGTGAATTGTTTCAATTGCATAGCTGTACACTGTAACCGGTTGCGGTTTGTTTCAATAAAGAATAAAGGACAGCGGTGCGGGTTTATTAATTTACCAGATAAATTTTGCTGTGTGCTGACATTATTAGAAATCTGCAGTTGTTTAAACCAAAGACATTGAAGTAGCCTACTACTGATATTTTGGCTGTCATGTTGGTGATCAGGACAATAAGTGAGATCTTCATGTGTGTTGCATTGCATATAGGCATAGGAGGCGCGAGTTAGAGGGGCAAGTGCCCCCAAATTTTGGGCACACGCTTTTGGGTCAAGTAGGCACCAGAAAAAATGCTGGACAAATGCCAGTCATTCGGAATTTATTACTGAATCGGTCACCAGTAATATCTTGCCCTCACGACAGAAATGTCGCCTACTCCTATGGCATTGCATGCTAAGTAAGTAAGTAAGTAAGTAGTTTATTCACCACAAAATAAAGCAAAATGACAATACACAAATTTTACAAACCGAGTGGTGGGCTACCGGTGAAGTCACATAGGACCTTCATCTCGCCGGTCACCCTAATGTCATCTAACCATGCTGTGTTAGCCTTACTGAATAGTTGAAAGGTAAGAAGTTATCTTCGTTCGTCCGAAGATTAGGAAGCTACTAAATGATACTGATTTTGAAGAAATAATAAATTGGAAGGAGTACGCTGCATGGAAATGAAATCATTTATATAATTATGTGGTCAAGAGTTTCCTGTCGTCAGTTCATCTGAATTTTTTTAGAACTATGAAAAGCTTGGCTGCAGGATGTATTTAGAGATTCACTTCTTCCATCTTGATTTCTTTCTCAGGAACTTTGGAGCAATCCGCGATGAGCAGGGTGAAAGATTTCACCAGGATATCCGAGACATGGAGGAGATGTCATGATAGGCGACGGATTCTGGTTTTTGCAGAGGGAAGACACCTCAACACATAAAAGGAAGAAATGAACAGCTGGCCGGTGCAAAAGAATTTGTCGCTGTCTGTCTCTGTCTGTCTGTCTCTGTCCGCCTGTCCATCTCCTCTCTGTTTCTGTCTTTCTGTCTCTGTCTGTCTCTGTCTCTATCTGTCTCTCTCTATCTGTCTCTCTATCTGTCTCTGTCTGTCTGTCTGTCTCTGTCTGTCTCTGTCTGTCTGTCTGTCGCTCTCTCTCTCTCTCTGTCTCTCTCTCTTTGTCTCTCTCTCTGTCTGTCTCTCCTCTCTGTCTCTCTCTCTTCGTCTTGGGGATGTTTTCCTATTAGTCTTAAATTGGTCTTTGCAACTTTAAGCATCAACAGGTGACGCATGCAGTGGCGTAACTTTGCCCAACAAAGTAGTCGTGACCAAATTCCACCTCCCGCCTTCCACTTCCCGCGACCCTCCCTTCTCCCTCCAACACCTCTCCATTCCCATATATGCGAATTTAGCATGCTTTGTCCTCCACTTCGAGGTCACTGTTAATATGTTGACGACCCTGAGATAGACAGGAAACAGTTAATGATTTGAATCCAGCGAAACGACAGAATTGTCCAAACAGTACAATTACAGTTACAAAGTTATTTACAATTGCGTATGCGTACACGTCAAATAAAGCTGGTAAAAAGCCGTGGTTAGGTGGCATGCTGTGCTTCAGCAGATTAGAATGAACGACGATTAGGATACTCTAAGAGATAAGGTCATTTACCGAGATAAGGGATAATGTCATTTACCGAGATAAGAATCACTTGGAATGCGGTCTTTGCTGTCGCTTTCGTACCACTCCATATCATTCAGATCGAAGGAAAACCTAAAGAGAGCTCCTCTCCACGTCAGTGGACCGGGCGTTCCGAACAACATGTCGCCATTCTATAAGCGAGCAAATGTGTCGTTAAGAACTTTCGTAAGGACGATAAGGTGGGGCGGAAATAGGGGCGCTATATAAGTCATCGATAAGGTTCGCTGACCGGATGCATGGACTGGTTGATGGATGGATGAATGGATGAAGAATAAAATGTGTGGGTGGAATGAGGTATTGGATGATGGATAAATAAATGGATTGGTGGATAAATGAATGCCTGGGTGGTTGGATAAAGAATAAGTGGGTAGATGGACGAAGGATTGTTGATGGATCATTGGATGGATTGATCATTGATCGATGGCATGATGGATGGATAGATGAATGGTTAAATGAATGAATGAAAAAAATATTGGTGGATGGCTGGATGGATCAACAGATCGATGGATGTATGAATGAATGAAGAGATAGATGGTGAATGAGTAGTTATTAGAGAATGACGCGGGGAGGCAATCTCGTCCCCATCCCCGCCTCGCAACAAGTAAGTCTTCCCCATCCCCGCCCCATCCCCGCCACATCCCGCAAGGTTCGTCCCCATCCCCGCCCCATCCCCGCCCCATCCCCGCAGGTTTCCTCTCCATCCCCGCAGGACGACATCACATTCCCCGCAAAAAGCTTGCACCAATTCAAATTTAAAAATAATATATTTTAGCTTACAAAACTATTTGTATTGCTGACTGCATTAGTCTGTTATTATCTTATCGACAGTTTGCGTTAACCAAGTCCAGACTATTTCTGACTAGAAGGCGTCAGGAAATAAAAAAAATCACCTTATCAGTTCTCAAGTTCTTAGCATCACCCGGGTTTATTGACCGCTCATTCCCCATTACCGCGGTATTACCACAGTATAAATAATGTAATTATTTATACTGTGGTATTACCGCGAAAGTAAGCACCATTACCGCGGTATTACCGCAATTGTTGTCCCCATTACCGCGGGATTTACCGCGGTAACCGCGGTTTTCTCGCGGATAAATTCCCCATGTCACTCTCTAGAAGTTATATATGTGAATATGATGCAGGAAGGAATAGATGAAGGTATAATGGATGGATGGACTGAGAGACGAAGATATAGATAGATGGATGGATGGATGGATGGATGGACGGACGGACGGACGGACGCTCTGTTGTTTTGGATGTACACTGCATGTGTCCTGAAAAAAGGGACCCCTTATGGTAATACAAAAACAAACTAGTAAAATATTGATCGATTTTTATCCATCTAGTTTAACTTGCGGAAATCTTGAATATATGTTTGCACGCACGGCCACAGGCTAAAATGTCAAATCTTGCGACGACTAATGCGATCACTTACAATCATTCAATCGTCCTGAAACTTGGCAGATAGACTCGTCCTCGCAGACACTTCATTCTATTAAAATTTCAGCTCCCCAAAAAGGCTAGCTTATAGAATCGGGGACTCAACTTTTCGAATCGGGGAATCACCTTTTCCCATCGATATCTATATTTAGAACGTTCTAAATATAGATATCGGGCGCGACGTACAATGAACGCGGACTATATATTTGTAGAGGTGACTGCTTCATAAGACGGATTATAGGATACTAGATGGATATAGTAAAAAACTTTGTTTTTACTATTGGCTGTTTTTATTATAATTCCAAGACCATTTTAATCCTGACATAATTAGCTAACATGGTTAACATGTAAAAGTTCCTGTCTTATAATAATGACGTCATAATGACGTCATTTGCATCAAAATGTAAGTATGACAAAAATTGTGCATCGGATCTTCGTGAAAAGGAAATCCATTTAACAGAATCAGGTGGGAAAATAAATTGAGCTTTTTGCCATGATTGTTTGCATGCGGAAAATTGTTGCCTGATATCCGGGGTATATTCGGATTATTACACATTCCAACAAGATGGCGCTTCAGCTCACTGAGCTCTTGAAACTGTTGAACTGCGGACAAAGGAGACTCTGGATTTCATACCTCCTAATCTTTGACCGAAAAACAGTCCGGGCTTAAATCCGGTTGATTACAAGATCTGGGGACTAATGCAAGAAAAGGTTTACACGACAAAGGTCAGAGACATTGAAGAACTCCGTGCGCGTATTGTTAATGCCTGCATGGGATGAATTTTATCAGCTAGCTGGTTATCGATGCTGCTATTGGCCAATGGCTCGCTCGTCTTGTAATTGAGGCCGAAGGCGGACAATTTGAGCACGCCTTGTAGTATAATATTATTCAAATATAAAAATTAAATTAAAGTAACATTTTTAATTGATAAATGACAGTTTAAAATAATATTGACAATTTTAGATGATTTTTGTGCCGTCCTTGACACTTGAATTTTGATGAAAATGACGTTATTATGACGTCATTATTAAACAACAAAAACTGTTATACTTTAACCAGGATTTAGCAAAGTATGTCAGGATTAAAATGGTCTTGGAATTTTAAAAATCGTTGAACATATATTACTAGCTTATTTTGATATCATCAAAAGGGGTCCCTTTTTTCAGGACACAGTGTATGTATGACGGACTCTATAAATAAAAGGAATAAACATTATTTGAAATTGTTTTAGTTATATATTTGTATCAGCATAATTATTTTCTCATCTTCGTGTATCGTTTAATTCCTTCTTCCCAGACACAATTTATATGAGCTTTAATCACACGTGTCACCTTGTGAAAAGCAACGCTGGTTCCTGCCTGACAGAAGCCGTACTCCTCGTGATCCTTATCCGTTGGTCTTCTCGCGCACGGTTCATGCGAGGCTATTTCTTCCAAAATATTACTCAGAGTATAACAGATGCCCTGACCCCAAACGAAAGCACGGCTGGTCCTCTTGTATCTATGAGCACAAGCCTGAAAATAAACAATCCATTTGCAGCGTCGGTTAGAAAAAGTGAAAGTAAAGAAAGTTGCAATTGTATTGTAATTACCAACTTCTACAACTGCGCCCGTATCCATTGTATATTGCTGCGCAGACCATCAACCACAAGGAACAACCAGAAGGCAGAGGTCAGTCTGCTGCCGAAACACAGAGGCCACCGACGGTAGATTTTGAAAATGTTGAATCTTAAGCTGAGAACGATATGACACAAGCAACCGACAAGAATGGATAAATACAGGAAGATAATTTAAAATTATAGGTTCAACAACCGCATGAGCTTGTTTCGCAAGAAAAATGTTAGTGTTTTTTGGCATGACCAGAGAAGGGCAATCAGGCGACTTGACTGAATATTACGTCTTATAGATCTAAGTAAATATGTATATTAGAAGTGTAAGGTAAGGTATCGAAGGGTAAAGTTCTATTTCTGTGTATACATACAAGCAAAAACTTATGCATGCATACCACTACATGCACGCGCATACAGAGATCATGTAGATCGCTAACAAAGAACTTGGCAATATTGAATTTACATAAAAGAGTCGACTTATATGAGATAACTTATCAAATCTATTGTTAGTTTACTTAATTAATTAATTAATTTCTAAGGTTAGGATAAGATAGTCAATTACGAGTGGCATTTAGTTAATTCATGAGTGGCTTTCATTAATACGTAATTAACTGCCTAGCGAACCGTTAAAACAGCGTTAACGGCTCCATGACGTAATACGATTTATCCAAGCGTTACCGTGACGACGTAATGAAGGAACGAATAGAAATGCGTTGAGAGAGAACTTGAAATTTGGAGTTCAAGCGAGTTGGACGATTGGAGACGTTCCTGCGATTGGAAGGACGTTTTCGGTGAATGAATCGTCAGTTTCGAGGTTCTAGATGACTATGCATCTTGCGATGGATGATAGCATCGTCGTGGCGGACTTTTAATCGAAGTTAGGAGTAACCGTTGAGCATAAAAGGGCTGACGAGTGATCCTTTCGATAAGTCTACATGGAAGCGTAGAACGGTTGAGTTGTCGTCGTTTCTGCGTGTGGATGATTTGAACTGCGGATGTTTACGAAGGATTGATTAGTCTTCGTACAGCAACTTTAAAGCAAACGATACGGATTTATCTAATTCCGGTTTGTCTGTTGTTGTGACGATCCTTTTCAACAATTACTTCCACGTTGGAAGAACTGGTTGGAAGACGAAGCATTGTTACAATTACATGTCTTCGCCGCGACGCTTCAGAAGAAGATTCATCTCCGTTGAAATACATATCCTTCGACGAAACCTACTCCTACATTGAAACCAGTTTCTACGAACTCTACTGCGATGTCATCGAAGCGAGACTGAAGTTGTCTGAAGGATCAGATAAGCTCATAAAACATAATTATATCATTTTAATAAATAATGCCACTCATAGGTAGATAGGTATTTATTTGGATTGTATGTCAATTGATTGTTTTTCTAATTAACACAATACAAGACTTTTCTATAAAAAATGCCTAGTGTTTCCTATAACCTTATTTGAAGTAATGTAATGTTCTACTCTGCCATTACGGACGCAGCAAAAAGGCGACTAATCCACATTAGGGCTACATTATGGGTGCTCAGCGTCCAGGATTTTGAGAGACTTTGCTAACTCAAGTAAACTATTAGTTAACTTGCACTAACGCTGTAGATTTATGCTTTCTGTGAAAATTAGAGACGATTAATTTGAATTTTAACGGCACGCACACTTGACATTTTAAACGGTGCAATAAGCCATTGAAGTTGAACATTTAACGTTACGTCATAACGTTACGTCATAGACATAGATTATATATTGTAACTAAGAGGTTGCATACAGATCTTAGGTAAGATTTGAGAATTTTATAAAGCGCAAGGCTTTTGATTAATTACTTGGTTGAAATAAAGTAAACAAGTAAGATGTCGGCTACTGATTATCAACAGTTAATTCAGGTAGGTCGAGACTTGGGGATGGAAGGAAACGACCTGAAAAGCTTCGTGACAGAACGACAAGCTGAACTGAGAGAAGAGAGAGCCAAAGAAAGAGAAGATAAAAAGGCGAGAGAGTTAGTAGAGGATGAGCGTGCTAAGCGTCAAATGGAAATGGAAGAGAGAGCGAGCGTGCTAAGCGTCAAATGGAAATAGAAGAAGAGCGAGCTAAGAGACAAGCAGAGGATGAGCGTGCTAAGCGTCAAATGGAAATAGAAGAAGAGCGAGCTAAGAGACAAGCAGAGGATGAGCGAGCTAAGCGCCAAATGGATTTTGAGTTAAAGAAGCTTGAGGCAGAGATTAAAGTCAAAGAGATTGAAGCAAGGGCGGTTTCTGATCGTAGGCAAAACGGAGAACATAACGGTATGTTTGTAACTGATAGGGAAGAGGGAAACGGTGGAAATCACGGAAGAGGAATAAGAGATATTAAGTTTCCCAATTTTAATGAAAATAAGGATTGCCTTGACGCGTATTTGTTGAGATTCGAGAGGACAGTTGAAGCATATGAGATACCACAAGAAATTTGGGCTTTGACACTAGCTAGACATCTCGAGGGAAAAGCTTTGGAAGTATACCAGAGGTTAACTTCTAGAGAAGCACAAGATTATAACTGTCTAAAAGAGCAATTGTTAAAGAGATTCAGATTAACTGAGGGTGGCTATAGGCAGAGGTTCAAGGACAGCCGTATCGAGGTCGGAGAATCTTGTTCCCAGTTCTTAGAGCGTCTCAGGAGGTATATCCAACAGTGGTTATCCATGGCAGGATTCGAGAAGGATTACGAAGGATTGGAGAATTTGATTTTAAGGGATCAGTTCTTCTCAACGTGTTCCATGGAATTGAAGACATTCCTCACGGAGAAAGGAAAGATCAGCCTTAAGGAAATGCTAACCCATGCTGAGTCTTACATAGAAGCTCATGGTTACAAACATGGAGACATGACAATGAAATCCATAGTAAGATTTTCTCAGGACAGGAATCAAAATCGAGGATACGAAGAAGAGACTAAAGACAAAGTTGTTAACACAACAAATAGAAGTAGAACTGAAACTAGATTTGATGAGGAGACCAATTTCAATAAGTTTGGAAACAGAGCATATAGCAGAGAAAGAGGACAATCTGTTGAACATAAGATTGTTTGCTATTTGTGTGGAGGTCAAGGTCATAAGGCAAGTCATTGCCCGAATAAGCTTAAAGGTGTTGTCAAACACACGACAGCAGCCATACAAGTAGTACAGAATAGCGCGTATAAAGTGAAAAATGGAATACTTAAACAAGATACAAGACAGAGACCAGAAGTGAGTGATATACAAACGACTCCGATATGGGATGAGGTACCGGTATCGATTAACAGGGTGGCGAGTGCCATTGTAGCAATTGATGGCAAACCATCGAACCTGAACGAAGAAGAAAAATCAGTTAGAGTTAACGGAAAGGAAGTTGAGTGTATTTATGATTCGGGAGCAACATGCTGTGTGGTGAAGAGAGCACTTATAGACAAGTCAGATTTGACAGGGAAGGAAGCAATGTGTACACTGATAGATGGAAGTACACGTTACTATCCAACAGCTAATGTTGATGTAGATAGTGAATATTATACTGGGCAGGTGGAAGCCTTAGTGATGGATAATCCAGTGAAACCTATGATTATTGGAAAAATCAGTGGAATCAAGTACATGCTAAGTAAAGATAAGAAGAGTGATGCATTACCCAACATTTGTAATGAAACGAAGAATGTACAAAGAGACAGGGGTGAAATATACACGGACTTAGAAACACAGAGGCATAGGTCAACGGGTGTAGATGACGTCACAGATAAGCCGATTGTAAGAAATGACGTACATTCAACGGTCGTTACTGGAATACGGTCATCGAGGAAGAGGAATAAAAAGCGTAAGGTTACTAAATCAGCTGAGACGATAGAGGTCAAAGAAACTTCTAGTGATATTGAGATATTGCGAGAGGAAATAAAGAATGCATATGATTGCATATTAAAATTAAAAGAACGCATTGATCAAACGTGTGCAAAGGAACTGAAGGTGACGAACAAAGTGAATGTCAAAAGTAAAAAGAATTTTGACAGAGGAGATGAAGTTGACAAGAAGTCAAATGTCAATCATGAAGAAATACATGATACAGAGACAGTTGCCTTTGTATCAGCAGTAATACATGATGGAGACTTAGGAATGAATAGAGAGGAAGAAATTCTAGAGCTATACAATAGTGAGCAAACAAAAGATTACAGGGATGTAGACAAAAATCCTAATCTGTATGAGAAAATAGATTTTAGCGGACACACGCTTAGAGACGACAATGTAAGTCCTAAGGTGGAATCGGTTGACAAGATTGTGGATAGACCGAGGCCGAAAACTAAGAAGCAAGTGAGAAGCTTTCTGGGGGCAGTAAATTACTACCGAAAGTTTATTCCACACTGTGCTGAACTTATGGCGCCTTTGTCTGATCTTACTAAGAAGTTGTCACCGAATGTAGTAGAGTGGAATCCAGAATTGGATAAGGCCTTTAAAGAGTTAAAGGGAGTATTAGCTAAGGCACCAATTTTGAAGCTACCTGATTTGAACAAGGAGTTTGTTATTCAGACAGATGCTTCAGGAGTAGGACTTGGGTGTGTTCTAATGCAGAACTATGATGGTATTAACCATCCAGTCGCTTATGCAAGCAGGAAGTTGTTGGAAAGAGAAAGGCGATACTCTGTGGAGGAAAGAGAGTGTCTGGCTATTATGTGGGGAATTGAGAAATTCGACAGGTATTTGTTTGGAAAGCAGTTTGTGATCGAGACGGACCACTGCGGATTGCAGTATATGAGAGAAGGACGAATGAAGAACGCAAGGGTGATGAGATGGAGTCTTGCCCTGCAGAATTATAGCTTTAAGGTGAATTACATTAAAGGATGTAATAATGTAATATCCGACTATCTCAGTAGGGGTCTGATATAGGAAGTAGATAATTTAATAGAAACCTGTAGGAATATAAATATTTATATAGAATAGGTATGTAGCATTGTTGTTGTTGTTTTATACATGTAGTTTAGATAATAATATAAGTAATTAACAAGTAGTTTGATAAGAAGGTTAGGTAGATAAAGCCTGTAGACAGTCTTTAAAAAGAGGGGCCTTATTGTAGCGAAATATAACTTATCAAATCTATTGTTAGTTTACTTAATTAATTAATTAATTTCTAAGGTTAGGATAAGATAGTCAATTACGAGTGGCATTTAGTTAATTCATGAGTGGCTTTCATTAATACGTAATTAACTGCCTAGCGAACCGTTAAAACAGCGTTAACGGCTCCATGACGTAATACGATTTATCCAAGCGTTACCGTGACGACGTAATGAAGGAACGAATAGAAATGCGTTGAGAGAGAACTTGAAATTTGGAGTTCAAGCGAGTTGGACGATTGGAGACGTTCCTGCGATTGGAAGGACGTTTTCGGTGAATGAATCGTCAGTTTCGAGGTTCTAGATGACTATGCATCTTGCGATGGATGATAGCATCGTCGTGGCGGACTTTTAATCGAAGTTAGGAGTAACCGTTGAGCATAAAAGGGCCGACGAGTGATCCTTTCGATAAGTCTACATGGAAGCGTAGAACGGTTGAGTTGTCGTCGTTTCTGCGTGTGGATGATTTGAACTGCGGATGTTTACGAAGGATTGATTAGTCTTCGTACAGCAACTTTAAAGCAAACGATACGGATTTATCTAATTCCGGTTTGTCTGTTGTTGTGACGATCCTTTTCAACAATTACTTCCACGTTGGAAGAACTGGTTGGAAGACGAAGCATTGTTACAATTACATGTCTTCGCCGCGACGCTTCAGAAGAAGATTCATCTCCGTTGAAATACATATCCTTCGACGAAACCTACTCCTACATTGAAACCAGTTTCTACGAACTCTACTGCGATGTCATCGAAGCGAGACTGAAGTTGTCTGAAGGATCAGATAAGCTCATAAAACATAATTATATCATTTTAATAAATAATGCCACTCATAGGTAGATAGGTATTTATTTGGATTGTATGTCAATTGATTGTTTTTCTAATTAACACAATACAAGACTTTTCTATAAAAAATGCCTAGTGTTTCCTATAACCTTATTTGAAGTAATGTAATGTTCTACTCTGCCATTACGGACGCAGCAAAAAGGCGACTAATCCACATTACATACATACATACATACATACATACATACATACATACATACATAGTTACATAAATCCAATCCAATCCAATCCAATCCAATTCATTTATTGATCCCGGAAAAACAAGACAAATACACTTACAAATCAGTAAAGAAAAAAGCATTTTCTGCAAATACGTACATAAATACATCCATCCATAAATGCATGCATACAAACATACGCACGTGTCTCAGTTCGTGTGTTTAACGACTCTAGAGTCACGACACTGTAACCACATAAGAGTTCTCACGCAGAGAACGCAAAGGTAAGCTTGCACATCGCTCGTTTAAATCGAATATATAACTTGTAACTTTCACACCAATGTCCAGGGTCGATAGAATAATTCGGGCACTGTAACTACCATAAAACTAACTGATTGTCTTATCGAAATCAAAGTTTCAACCTCGACGAATCAGGAGAAACATGCTGACAGCGATTGACGAATTCACCATTGACTTTCCGGCTCAAATCTTTATTCGTAGTGGACCCATTCACGTCCGGGCGTTAGCGGAACGCCATTACTACATTCACGCCCGTCGCGTTGTTGGCTAAAGCCTGTCACGTGAGCTTGTTGTCTTCCCTTGGAATTTCGAAATGGCGGTAATCTTGAGAGGCGGTTAGGATCAGGTTAGGATTCGTGGGGTCGTTTAGGGTCAGATTAGGCGTCGTGAGGATCGGTTATGGTTAGGTTAGGCGTCGTTAGGGTCGGTTAGGGTCAGGGTTAGGGTTAGTGTCGTCTTTAGGAAACTCGGTGAACAACCTTCCACCGCAATATGGAATGTTTGCCGGTTGGTTCGTTTCAGGTACTCAAAATCATGTGACAATTGCGAGGCGGGCGTGATTCTAGTCCCAGGTATAGGCTCACGTCGGGCGTGACTGTATCCACGACCATCTTTATTCTGTCTTCTTTTTGATCCGTGAACTCTACTTCGCATGGGCAGCAGTCGACTTCTGCCAACGTCCGTGAAAGTTGAATCATTCAATCGCCGTGTGCCATCTCATCTTCGTAACTGCGGATCACGTTATTCAGTCACCCAACTTATCTGTATTTTGTGAGAAGATCCATTCAACAGAATAGCTGATTGCGCGAGCAGACAGAAAAACTCTTCCAGAAATCACAATTCTTTGGCCACTGCAGTCATCAACTATTGCCACCTCTTTGTGAGGACAAGTACTTACTTCGCAAGAGAGGACATCCTTTCATACTACCTCTTGTTAAATCTAAACTGTTTAAAAACAGTTTTGCTAACCGATTCATATTTAGTTATATTTAGTTGTGTATGTGTGACTTTATAATCTGCTACTGTTATTGTTTATTTCAAAATGTATGTAATCGTTGTTTAGGCCTACAATGTAATGCATGTGCCCTTGTCATAATATTATGTAAATAAAGGCTACTTACTTACTTACTTTCTTACATGTATGCGCACATAACTAGACATATGCACATGCATTTCTCGGATCCAGAGGCTCTCACCTCCGGACGTTTCACCTTCGGACGAATCACCTCAAGGGGTTTTTACCCATAGGGGCTTTAACCTCTAGGGTAGGGTGGTCCATGGACACATGGTAAAACATGAAGTTCAAGCTAGAAACCAAGACACCCTCTCAGTTTTTTACACCTATCAATTGTATCATTCTGGTAAAATTTCAGCTTCCTGCTCTAACTGGAAGACAGTGCTCACGGACCCCTCCCCTTACCATATAGAACTAACAGTGCGATCGGTTAGAAAATACGCTGCAAGTCTTTTATTTTTAATATTATGACCAGATTATCAATTTACCAGTAGGCCTATGCAAAAGCAATAGTCATGTCATGTCAGCAACGCTATTTGCTGCATGGAAGCAGTCTCCATAATAAACCAGTCAAATGATGTCCCAGAAGTATGTCGCACAGCTTCATTTCTGCAGACTTTTTCGTAATTTCCGTGGGGACAGCTTTTTTGTTTGCCTCAACAACTTGAAGCAGAATTCAGGACACCCGCTCAGTTTTTACACCTGTTAATTGTATCATTCTGGCAAAAATTTTAGCTTCCTACTCCAACTGGAAGACGGTGCTCACAGACCCTTCCCTTTACCAGGTAGAACTAAAAGAGCGATTGTTTTGAAATTATTGCTTAACGTCTTGTAATCGTAATTTTATTTTGATTAGATTACGAATTTGCCATTACAAAAACAGGACTTATGTCGTGTCATGAACAAGAAAACATAATAAATAATCAGCCATGGAACAGTCAAATGATGTCCCAAGAGGTATATGTCACAGAAATTCATTCCTTCAGCACTGCATAATCTGCATTTATATCGGAATTCTTCTAGTCCCCCGAAATTTGTCATGTGTCACATTTTCCCAAAAGTCTTACATCTCCTGAAGATTGAAATTTATGAGGAACTTGAGGGACCGCAGCACAAAATAAAAACCTTGCCTAAGATCAGTTTTATGATATATTGACAGCAAGCCAACTACAGGAGCTCTCGACCAATCATTTTCCAGAAGAACATTATGCCTATTGAAGCTAACAGTGTTCACAGAAGTAGTGTCAACTGTCAAACCACATCGCTTGATTTCTTTAGTCAACTTCCATGCTTCTAGCAGATCATAAACAGCCTTGGCTTCGTTACATCCTGTTCCAGAGGTAAACTTTAAAATGCCAAGTAGCTCATCTTTGCAACCTCCAGAAACCAGAACTGGTAGGCGGTCAATGTCTTCGATTCAAGAAATATCAAGAAGGATTTTACCATCCAAGTCAATCACCAAGGCACAGTCTGCTATAAATTCAGCTATTACTGACTCAGCGTGTATCGTTTTAGCTTTCTATGTATGCACGCTATTATGTATGCATGCATGTATGCGGCCATGTATGTCTTTATGCACATTTGAATGCATGCATATATGTGTCAATGAATGTATGTAAGAATATAAGCATCAGTATGTACTATGTATGCTTGTATGTATGTCTGTATGCATGCATGTATGTTATGAATGTATGTATGAATGCATGAATAGCTGCAGAATGCTGAGTAAATGCAATCAAAGATATGAATTCTGGAATTGTGTGGTGCATAAACAGTATGCCCGTGTTTTGTACAAATATCAATGAAAATACATTTAAGTTAAATGTCTGTGTATAAACAGAAAATAGATAGCAAGAAGTGTAATAAGAACTGTGTACTAAGTTCAAAATATAAAAAAGGAAATAGTAGAACTAAACTGCAAAATTGCATAAGAAGGTTGCCAACGTAATCACCGTTTGTAACACATTAGGCCAATGCTTCTACATAACGATGACTATGTTAAAAGTTGACGTCATTGAGCATCGTCTTCCAGTTGGAGTAGGAAGCTGAAATTTTCTCAGAATAATACAAATGACAAGTGTAAAAAGTTAGGGGGTGTCTTGGTTTGTAGCTTGACTTTTTTGTTTTTGAACCACCCTACTCTAGGGGGTATTCACCTATAAATGTATAATGAGAGCTGTAGACGTGGTTTGTTGTATTTTTCCACTGCGCAGAAAACGAAGGATATACAACATACAAACTATTTTAAAATAAGCTTATGCAAATAATTTTCGTGTCATAAAGTAGACAAGGCTAGGCAATAATCAATTTGTAATAAAATTGATTTCTTAGTTTTCAGGAAACCGGACTCTGGCCTCCCTCGGACTACTCTTTTGGACAACCCTTCTGACTAGTGACACAGCGCTCGTGAATAAGCTGGTGCCCTGCGCTTGGCTTTCCAGTGGCGCTTTAGAAGTTTGGAGATTACGATTACGATTACGATTAGTGTCAACTTATCAAGTTTTTGTCCACGACACCGAAACAAAACATTAGGCCAAATACAAAACAAGCAACGTATTATTATCGTGCCATAAATAGACAAAATGAGCAACTAATTACAATGTCATCTTGTAACAGGCCATTAAATATGAGATAAAATGGGCGATTGCTTTAAAATAAATTATGTCAAAACGTCAGAGCTTCCGTAACCGTTATTATCTGCCGTTAATTACTGCCGTTAATTACAGTCACTCACGTGTCTTTTTATCTGATTCAATTTGTTACTCGTAATTGCAGTGTTTTCGAGTCAACTGGATAACGTTAACTAGTCAGTGGCACGCGTCATCATCTGCCGTTAATTACTGTCACTCGCATTTCCTATTTTTCATTCGATTTGTTACGCGCTCAAGGTTAATTAATAATATATATGAGAGTGGGTTGAATAGTGCATACCCCTAGAGGTGAAAGCCCCTATAGGTGCAAGCCCCTATAGGTGCAAGCCCCTATAGAGGCGATTCGTACGGAGGTGAAACGTCCGGAGGTGAAAACCTCTTATAACCATTTATCGCACTTACCAGAGCATAACCACCTGCCGAGTTTTGACTGGACACTGAAACTCCCAACCATTGGTTCGACTTATCGTATCCGACTAAAATGAAATTTCACACAAAGTTTCGAAATATAGAAACGCGCCTGAAATCTGTTACCTGCAAGTTCATACCAATGGAGATATATAATACAGAAACGTTCTTACCGCCAGTCTAAAACCTTACGTTACCTTGTCTAAGTTGTCTTACCATACCTTTACCTTTACCGTAACTTACCTTGCCTTACTCTACCTTAGCTTAAGCAGTACCTTACCTTAACTTACAATGTCATGTACCTGACCTCAGATGAGACCAGAGTTCAGAAGATTAGAACTCGATTAAACTGACTTTGGCTGATTTCGATCTGGCTAATTGGATTGATTTTGATTTTTACTTGATTTCACTTGCATCAAACATTGACTGACGCTTTATGCATTATGATACGTCGCAAAAGTCATGCTATTGGATTAGATTGATTATAAAATAGTAGCCTCTAAGATGCTAATATATAGGCCTAATGAAATGCTATCGTAGGTTAAAAAGGAGCAGAGCTGATTGGTGTAGAGAGGAGTAGGGTATCGTAGAGCGTAGCAAAGTGGAAGAGATTAGATCTGAGCGGAGTAGAGACGATTTGATTAAAATGAGCAGATCTTAAGAAGAATACAGGAAGGAAGAGTGACGAAGGTGATGAATACGAGAAGGCTGAGAATAACAGGTCTACTGGTGGATATATATATGGGATTCTCATCATTTCGTGTCTATGGCCTTCTGGCTCATGTATGTGTGTACTGTGTATGTATAATTGTATATACATGTATCGAGATACTTACTATATATAGCGCCTGCTTAATGTCTTGTATATTACGCTAAATTTTGATAGGTTTTGGACATTGGAGCTAGGGATGAGCCGATTATCCGTTTGGTAATCGGTTCGGTCCGGATTTTGCACTAATCGGTTTTAATCGGAATCGGCGATACGAGGACTAAAACAGAAAAGCAATATTTTTGACAAAAACAATTCCTTTTTTCATTAATAGAAAAAATCCTGCTTTGGCGACCTCTTACGGTAATATTTGATCTTAACTATTGAAATCCAGTGTAAAATAATAAAATTGTGAGTCGAAGCATCATCATAATGTCGGGCTGTTAGTAACAAACAGCGCCTAGAACCAAATGAAAGTGAATATTGCCCATTAATCGGATCGGAATCGGGGGGAAAAGCAGGTCAACTAATCGGAATCGGAAATCGGCAAAATATGGCAATCGGATCATCCCTAATTGGAGCCAATTGAATTAAGAGTGGGGTGAAAGACAATGGATGGAGCCCGTTGACTGGGATGTAGACACAAACAAGAGGTATGTCGTTCTGTTCATCGATCTGTCTAAGAACCAAGAACAAGAATACGTGTAAAACTATATCCGCCTACATGTTATACGGGTTAGACTAGGATGCATAAGATGAGCTTTGATTACAGTGGATTCAATTAAATTATCCCATTTGGATTAGGTGAATCACATCAGATCACATCAGATCACATCAGATCATATCAGATTTGATTCGCTGTCGCAAATGAGCCTCTGGTTTGGGAAGGATCAGCGTTGCACGTGTCAATAATAAAACTACCGCAGCCAAATTAGAAGAAACTTTGTACTACTCGGAAACTTCAGTTTTGCTGGATTATTTTAATAGTTAAATGGCGGCAGGTCTCAGCCCGTGCATTTGCCTTACTATATATATGCCCACATGGAGCCCATATGAGACCCATGTTCCTATATGGAATCCGTATAGAGTCCATTTTGGTCCTAACTAGGCCTGATACCTATGGAAATGCTAGTAGGGCGGAAAACCAGCAAACCAGCAAGTTAGTCAGCCAGCTAGCAATTCAACCAGCCAACCAACCAGCCGTCTGGCCAGCAAGCAATTTCACTAGCAATCCAGGCAGTCGGCCTGGCATCCAGTCAAGTAACATATTTAGTCAGCCATTTAGCCAATTAACCAAAGCACACACTTGCTAGCTAATAGCAAGCCAATCACTCATGCTGCTACCGGCTAACAAGTGAACCAATCAGCCAGTCAAAAGAGCAAGCCAACCAGCGCTTGGAACATTGAAAAACAATTATTCAATAACGGGTCAAAAACTTTTGAAAGTGCGGATATTATTTAAAATAGTATTTTAAATGTTAGAAGTTAAACTAGTATTCGAAATGCCGTTACAAAACTTTTTCTACAAGAGTCAAGTTTGGCCATAATTATCTGTATACCCGATACTTTTGCGTCCGGCTGCGTAAACGACCAGTGTTTGACTACTGTTACAGACATAATTTAGTTTAAAAAAGTAATTACGGATATCCGACAGAGTAGAGGTCACACGTTTTGCTCTGGTATAACAGAACAGGAAGTACCCATGCATTGAAGAAGGGCGGCCAATTATGCGTGCACAGTCTGAATATCAATCAATCAATCAAGTTTTCAATCAATCAAGTTTTATTGCAACCACAACAAAACATTACAATTATGCCAGAGAATATATCAGAGTTGATATTCAATGCAAAGACTATAAAATTATGCCCATAAACAAATTATACATTTATACATAGCCTACATAAAATATTCCATAAATGCGTACATATATATGTGTACGCTTCATTGGCTCCCTCTGCATTCTCTCATACAATTTAAATTCTCACTCTGATCTTCAAGGCTCAGAGGGGTCTTGCCCCAAAATATCTGGCTGGTGTAATACTTCAGCCTCATTCAGCTTCCTCCCACCGTCCACTTCGCTCCAAAATTCTATCTGGCAGTCTCTCTTCTTCCTTCGGTTTTCTGAAAACCTGTTTATTTTCACGGGGCTTAGCACACTGGGAGCGCTTCTGAACGGTTCACCCTATATGAGAGGCGCTTTACAAATGTTTAAAATGCGATACGATACTATATATATATATATATATATATATATATATATTATATATATATGCCAGATTCAGCAACGTCGTATACGTAGGACATCTGACACCCACGAGAGTTTTTCGACATCCTGTCAATTGGTCTTGTATACCATAAATTTGGAAACACATGTGATACTCATAATAGCCTAATTATGAGGATATTACTTTGTCGTATCATCCACTGTGGCTTCAGAATCATGATGTTGCTGCTGCTTTGGGTGATATTGGTTTAATTACTTTCATTTTCCGAACTCTTCCTCAAATTTCAAACCCTCCGCCGACGTTGGTCTTAGTGTGGGGGTCAGCTTGATATTTTACTAACCTGACGTGACTTCATCTATGACCACACGAGTACAATCGTTGCTGAGCGCTGACATAGGACACTTGTAGACGGCGCCAGGTTCAGAGACTGCGGCGAGAGTGGATACGTTCTCCTTCGGAGCGCCAACTATTATCCTACAAACGGCATGACAATATTCCAGGGCGGATCATCATCCTGAGTGCAAACGGCTCAGCAAAAGGCATAGCAAACAAAAGTAGTAAAGAAACTATAGAAGCGAATCTATTATCTTAGGATTAGGCTTACACTAGGTTTTACAATGGACAGTCTTGACAGAGTGCGAGCCACGAATGAGTACAACTATAGTAATGAACTAATGGATGTAAAATATGTAAAACGAATAAACTTAGAGAAGACATAGGTATACAGACTGTCGTAAAACGCACTTGGTTGTCAGGGCCTTAAAATGGGTTATATTATTGAATGTCTGAAGACATGAATACATACATAAATACATGGATAAATACAGATGCAGTGTTTGCTATTGAGAGAGATGTTCAAATAGTTATTATGTCATCAGAGATAGTGGATGGTGTGTCCAATGAAGAATGTGTGGATGAAGAAAAGCTCTATTGCTTTCGACTCTTCCATCTGCTATTGCTGGGTCAGTTACTGCTTCTGGGAATTAAGAGGTTAAGACGATGAGAGTCACAGCACCCTATTACTGCCATCACTCAACTAAAATATACAGTCCAGGCAAACGGATGCAATTGTGGGTTCTGGCATCTGACAATAGGCATTCGTTCAACATGAAAGTGTAGGCGTACTGTGGGAAAATGCCGTAAACTTTCAACACCATACGCTTCGTCTGAGTCACCTCGTTATAATTCTCTACTCAGCTGTATTAGGAACCCGATGTGCCATGAGGTCTACTACGACAAATTCTGCATGTGATAGCTGTGAGATGACACGACAACCACTGTCGCTACTAATTTCATTGCAGTAGAGCCATTTAGGTAAAGTGAAATGCTGGAGCTCACTCAAAAAGTATGTGGTTGATATAAATGAACCAGCTGTCATTACAAAGTATACTCTTCACATGGGTGTCGTGGGTATTCTGGACCTCTTCATGTCTAACTATCACCCCGTATTTCGCTACAAGAAGTGGTGGTGCAACTCTTTATCAACGGTTTGAACATGACTGTTGTAGCCGCCACACTGAAGTCGGTGATTACCTGATCACCTGGAGTTCCGGCGGCAAACTATGAACAATACTATGCAGCGGTTGGACAAGCCACCAACAGCCCTACAAGGATCAGATAGCTACTCAGTCAGTGACATTCGCTGATAGCTACGATGGAGTCGATCATCATCTAGGTTCCGAGTGCAAGACAAGCAAGATGTCGATTGTTAAAGAAGAATGAAAGGCTGAACTGCACAAAGTGCATGGTTCTACTTCATCCATACACTACGAGCAGTAGTATCATATAATCGCATTTGAGACAGAATATTATCAGTCTCCTGGAAGGCATTTTAGGGAAATACCCGGATTATGTTGATGTGTAGGATCATTGTGTTCAGTGGCAGAATTAGATTGACGCGAATGGCAATGTTATCGTTGACACTGCATTATAACTTGTGCAAACTACTTACTTCAACATTGATGTGTGGTTTTATTGCTCTAGCAAAGCAGTCTGTGATGTGCATAAAGTATAACTAGTACAGTAGTAACTGAAAATTGCAAATTTAACAGATTATCTGCAATACATTTGCATGTTGTTCCCAAATGGGAGCATGAATTTGCATGTTGTTCCCAGATGGGAACATGACACCATTATGTTCCGAATGTTCCCAAATGAGACAAAACGGCATCTAGCGGCTGATCGCGGAATCACCTAAATACCAAGTACCAACGACCCTACCCTAGCATCATTTGTTATATATTTCCAAGTATCATAGAGATTAGCCATTGGGGAAAAGCCTGGACACTAATGGGTTAAAGCAGCACATGGTGGTAAATTCAACAATGGGGATTTTTACATGTTCAGTTTGTTTTCAGTGGGCGTCATGGGAAAATCCTGTTTAAATGAGGTTTCCGGGTTTATGCTTTTGCCTTTGAGGATAGCCAAACAGACATTAAACCTAGGCTAATAGTTAACGCATCTGTTAATGTTTTATATAAATATTAGTAGGCCAAGATAACACATAATGTAACCAAACGAGCACTACACACCGAAGGTATTATTTGACGCATCTGGTGGTGTTTTAGTTTTCTATACATTTTCGTTTTTTTATGTTTTAAGATAGTTTTTGTGTTTATAAATTTTGTGGGAGGCCATCGGATGGTGCACTTCGGAAAGCCAAGGAAATAAATCTAGATCTGACAAATAATGCGCTCTCCTAGACGAAGCATTTACGGAGCCCCTAAAGGGACATGAGGGCAGAATATTTTATGACGTGCGCACGACGTAGTAACTCGTTCCCACGACTAATTAACTCGTTCGCACGACTTATTAATTATTATTGGATGGTGCTCTTCTTCGGAAGGCCTAGGAAAAAGTAGCCGAAAGCAATCTAGATCTGACAATAAATCCGCTCTCCTAAACGAAAGATGTACATGTAATTTTAACTGTCGCATCCGGGTAAGTAGTTGCTAAATAATCACTTAACCTAGATAAGACCAATTATATTATAGGGTGACTCGATAGGTCGTGAACGATTTTGAATGCATACAAATATATGTTATACACAATATAATATGGAAAGTTGTATCCTGGAGGATAGGTTGTTCAAATGAGAATGTTACGCAAAAAAATTAGATCACTAGCTCACCTATTAAAATTTTAGCGCCAATATCCGTGACGGCATCAAATTCGTGCCAAGCAAACGTCCATTTAGGCCGAAAACAATATTGTACGACCATCATTGTTAATCCACACATAATTAATTAATTTGACCTCTTTCTCCAGTATCTCATTAATGTAATAACTCGAAGTGACTGAAGTTTTATTTGGAATGATATGAAGTTTTGTTAATCCAAGAGATGTCATGCCTCCCACACCAGAACTGAGGGACTGAACTTCACCTGCAGTGCACATGGAGCGCACGGAACAGAACTTTCTTGTGATCCCCACACAACGTCGTTCTTACTGTTAGGTACGTGGTAGAGTTTGAAGGGCGATTCATCACTGAACATAACACGCGACCAATCAATATCCTTAAACTTCTTCGCGAAGTTTACTCGTTGAACTTTGTAAGCATAAGTTTACTTTGGGACTTTTGTCTCTTGAAACTCTTCCACGTCAGCGTCGTCCGCATATAGGCCTAACGCCTGATTGTCTCTGCTTCCAGCAAGGCGTTTGTCTTTTAACCGACGTTCTAATTTTCGCAAACTCTGTCCTCGCCTATATTTAGACTGTTTGATCAGTTTTTGAGCGGCAGCAGTCATCACGGACTTTCGACCACCGTGATATCGATTCCGCAGCCTCTCGTTTGGACTCTGCTTGTAGCGTTTGGCCCACTTGCTAATCCACGATTTAGAACGACCCAATTTCTTTCATATAACACTGTAACTGTACATTTCTTCCAATAATGTAATAGCTTGAGCCCTAATTTGCGATTCATTTAAGGCCGCCATTGCCTAATCGGCGTATTCACTAGTCAATGATAATGCTGCTTGTTCACGCTTGCTTGGCACGAATTTGATGACGTCACGGATATTGGCGCTAAAATTTTAATAGGTGAGCTAGTGATCTAATTTTTTTTGCGTAACATTCTCATTTGAACAACCTATCCTCCAGTATACAACTTTCCATATTATATTGTGTATAACATATATTTGTCTGCATTCAAAATCGTTCACGACCTATCGAGTCACCCTATATATTCAGGATCCACAGATAAATTATTTGTTCAACCACTTCTAACACTTTATGTATTGATGGTTATCCCATTAATCAAGTAACCTCGTCAACATTTTTAGGAGTTATATTAGACCAACATCGATCTTTGAAAGATCATATAGAAGCTATTTCTTCTAAATATAGCTAACACAAATATAGGAATTATTAAACGAGCTTCCTACCTATTGCCATCCCATGTTCGGTTAACCCTCTACTACACTCTCGTCTATCTCTACCTTGCTAATTGCAGTATAAAATGGGCTTCCACTTATAAATCTAATCTACACAGGCTGACCAGTGACCATTTTACATAAAAGAGTTTGGAACAGTATATCCTTATCTATTCGTCAATTACCGGGTCTGCATAACTTCAAGAAGAAACTACGTCGTTTTATGATTCAACAATTACTTGAATACCTTTTTTATTGGGTGTGTTTAGTTAAGTCTTAGTTAAGTTATGTTAGGAATCTTCTACACTGTGTCCACGATAAAGTAGACCCCTAGACTTTGTTAAATATCTTGGTCAATTGTACTACTATAGGTACTAAATTTGGTGCACATGAACTTCAGTCTATTCTATCTAAACCCTGCAAATTTTATTACAATTGATGCAACGGTTACGATGATATACCCTTATGAAATTGGGTGGTTCAGGAACCAAGTTACCAACACGTAAAACGCATCGACAGATGCGTGCGCGGCTGATCATCCTGACTCAGCACCAGTTCTCCGACAGCATTGATATTTGTTTGCGTCCATGGTTTTGTTTGCGTCTCGTGGTTTCCTTGCAACTGATCCGGTTGTGGCAATCTTTTTTAACAGCTTGCTGACACCAGCTAGGGACCAATTTTTCATTGGAAATTCTGTAATGAGTCTCCTACGCCATACCCCTTCGTCTCTCTCAACTCCTTGATTAAAATCTTGTCCTCTGCACTGAAAACCATTTCTTTACAACCAACTACTGTTACTGTTACGTAAAACAGGTCTCGTAGTCTAATTGTTTCCGAAAATGACGCTTATAAACAACAGCCTATCCCTGCGGTAGCCAGAAAATGACGTAATTCTATGCGTTTTACGTGTTGGTAACTTGGTTCCTGAACCACCCAATTTCATAAGGGTATATCATCGTAACCGTTGCATCAATTGTAATAAAATTTGCAGGGTTTAGATAGAATAGACTGAAGTTCATGTGCACCAAATTTAGTACCTATAGTAGTACAATTGACCAAGATATTTAACAAAGTATAGGGGTCTACTTTATCGTGGACACCGTGTATTAATTAAGCTATATCCAGATGTCAAAGTATCCTGTAACTATATGAACTGGCGGTCATGCGCCATTGTGACCGTACGTTAATCTCATTTACCAGGTGGCCTTATTAGCGGCATTTGTCATCCCTTCTGGGTCTCTGCCTTGTCAACCAATGTCAATGCCAATTACTACATTAACTGTCAGAATAATAATTGTAATATGTTGGTTCAGGAAATAAACTGAATTGATTTGAAAAACCCAACAATTATTGCGTCAGGCGCTTGATAGAACAGCTGGCTCTGTTGCATCCGTGTTCATACTTCGTACCCGGCAAAAAAACCAGTAATTGCTATTCCACACTAGTATTATAATAGCGATGTGGTCGGTTTGCCTGTTTTAGAGGTAACTTCTTTTATGGCACACTAAAACTATAAGGTAGCCGAAATCGATATAGATCAGACAAAAATGCTGTCCTAACACTAACATTGTATTGTATTGTATTGTATTGTATTTGAACACTTGTTATAGCGCCACTACCAGATTTCCCATTCAGAGGCTAGTGTCACACCTAACGTATTACAGGATGGTTCAGAATACCACAAGGAGCCTTAAAAAGTGTAAAGTTGGGGGTGATTCGGTGCAAAGTGCGTCAAATTCGACCTTTCATATATCCTGAATGAATGAATGAATGAATGTACAAAATAAGGGAGAATAGAAAGAACGAAACAATGGATGAATGAATGAACTAATGAGTGAATGTACAAAGGACAGGAAGAAAGAAAGAATGAACAAACGAACGAACAAGTAAATGAACAAAGAAAGCAAGGCATAAATACATAAGACGAAAATAAAGAAAGAAACAAAGCATGAAAGAGTGAACAAACGAATGCACAAAGGAAAGAAAGAAATAATCAATGGATGAATAAATGAACTAACGAATGAATGTTCAAGGAAATGAAGACATAAATGCATATGACTAAAAGAAAGAAAGAAAGAAGGGATAAATGAATGAACGAACCAGTGAATGTACGAAAGAAAGGAAGAAAGAAAACACAAATGATGAATGAATGAACGAACGTACGAATAATGCTCAAGAAAAAAAAAGAAACAAACAAAAGGTGAATGAATGAAAGACCGAGTGAATGTGCAAAAGAAGGAATACAGAAAGAAGCAAAGGATGAATGAACAGGGATGGGCAAATTACTTTGAAAAATGTAATTGAATTACAAATTACAAATTACTTTGGGACATGAAATGTAATTTCAAATTACAAAATACATGGAAAAGTAATTGAATTACAAATTAACAAATTACAAAATTGCTCAATTTCAAGTAATTTCAATTACGTAATTTCAATTACTGCCCATCCCTGTGAATGAATGAACGCAAGAATGAACGAATAGTTGATAGGATGGATTTTTGACTTTTACTTACACATGACCATTTGTATTTCCTTCGGAGATGTAGTGCTGAGCAACTGAGAATCCGAAGTAGGATTGACTATTGCTCGTTTTAATGATTGGAACAGAGCTGTCCAAATTGAACAACCAGACTACGTTAACATTAATCGAAAGGCACAGTAGGAAATTAGCAATCCACAGCAATGGATCTGCTCTTCGAGTACAAATGGACACAGAGACCATTTCGAAAAGTAGCCAACCTTTGATTATATAACGTTTCTCTTAAGTAGAACAAATGCGCTGTATAAAATGTCTAGCCGCATACGGACATACAACATGCTGACTTTAGACCTTGGCGAAGAAGACGGTAGGCCTACTGTTATTCTACTCACGATAACACTCAATTAATAGGGATAACAGCAGGTTGCGATTGGTTGAAATATTGCATCTGTGAGTCAACACGATGCATCACATCTAATGACGTACAGCTGACACAGTCAGATGACATTCAATGCATATTCAGCAACAGCAGCCTGAATTGAGTGGCGTTGTCTATTTCCAGAGTGACGCAAATTTATCGATGGCCAAGCATCGAGAAATGTGACCCAAACGTCCACATCTAAACAAGGCAACCAAATAAAAACAATACACCAACAAAATTGAACTTTTTAGTATGATGACTATGGAGGACCATATTAATGCCTCGATTTCAGGATGGAGTTTGTGGGCTGGGCAGGGATTTCGGGCGGATTCTCAGTAGAGTCCAGAGGTAAAACCCCGGATCCGATTCAGAAAAGGGAAGCTTTAAAGTAAATAATTTTGGGATATTTCCTTGCGTTATTTTAAAGTATTCACGTTGTATTCTAGCCCAGATATTTGCAACTTCATATGTCATATGCTGTAGGCTTACAGCCTTCGATAGCAGTGGCGTAGCCAGGTTTTAACACCAGGGGAGCGAACCCACAAAGAGGCCCCGATTACCTATAAATAATTGAAATTAATTACATTCATTTTGATTGTACATATTTGTCTTCGTATTGTGACGTAAGCGGTTTCTGGCCGATGGACTCTTCTGCTGAGAGAGGGTTGTGTGACTCTACCAGGATGCCTCCCACCCCTATCTAGCAATTCTTCGGTGGGTCCACTCCCGTGGTCTGTCAGGAGATTTAGTAGCAACCACAGTTCAACGGACAACGTTCGAACAATTCAATCGTTTATTTAAAACACTTAACAGCAGATGTCTACTCAGAACAACTTTACGATCAATCAATCTCTGCAAGAAGACTCTCTAAACACATAAGCTCTGATGAAGACTAACTAAATATCTCTCTGGTCGGTCTGCTCCCTAGTGGAGAAATTGAACCCCTTTTATAGGAAGTTCTGGTTAACAAAACAGGCCGGTTAAGAAAGGAAATACATGTGGTTAAATTCCTAAAGTTAACCACCCATTACCACCACATGAACCAGTGGTTTATATCTCTAAAATCTTTACGAAGAAAACCCATAAGAATACTGCCTGGTTAAACCCTAAACTTAACCGCCCAATTAGACTACGTATTAACCGGTTAAAATAGCCCAAAAGTTAACCGCCCAAGTTAACCGAAATAAACTTAACCGGTTAAAATAGCCCAAAAGTTAACCGCCCAAGTTAACCAAAAATGCACTTAACGACCTCTTCACCAATGTACCTAATGACCTTACCTAAGTACCTAATGACCTTATCACAAAGTACTCACGACACTAATAAAGAAAAAATGGAGGTTTCTCCACAGTATTAAATAGCTACAGTGAATCACCCAAAGGGTGGCAAATGCAATATGTACAGTAAACTATTAATACTTATTGTACTGTACTGTACTGTATATATTACTGTAATAGCGCTATAACAGTAAAAACACCAACCTTCGCCCCATTCTCCATCTTTAGACACATACTTAAGTATCTTTTAAGGCTTTTGCCTAGCACATCGTCCATGAGTAAGCTTACATTTGCAAATAGTTCTCTGTGTCATAGAATATAGCCTCGTTGAGCAAGTCACAGCTAACGTCTGTAGCAGATACTGGCTTCTATAATCGTTAGAAAGCTGTTTGCTGTGGATTCAAACATGCAGTTTCCTGTTGCCGGAACGTGGACTGTCTTGAAACCAGGAAAATTTATCATGAATATCTATTATTAAAAGGGGAGTTGCGGTTAACATTCTTTTTAATACAAGACTCCGTTCACATTGGAAACTGTGCGTCAGTGCGTGTAAACTATTCTAGTAAAGAGGTAGGCCTACTATAGTAGCAGTCTGACCTCGGCTTGACCTCCCCGGTTTTGACCTGGCACCGAAACGAGCAGAGGAGTTTGGCCATTGTGGACTTCATTTGATATAGCGCCGGTGATTAAGCTGGTCTCCCTGACATTGCTTTTGTGGGCGCTGAGAAATTTTCGAAGATTTTACATTACATTTTGTAAGTAGATTAAAGCGCTAACAGAAGCCAAACTGGCTTTAAGCATGCTTCAAACATACTAGGCTGCTATAGCGCGTTAAGATTTGTGCTAACGATTTGGATTAACATCACTGCTAAGAAAGTTATAGAAACATATTAAGTTATTTACCTGTTTCAAGTTTCCTCTCTATTTCGGTATCCCGTACATATATTTGGGTATAGAAATTTGATATACATGTAGCCCGGTACCACATACTCTAAAACATGACAAGCGGAATGTCTGCTAGTTTGATGATAGATGTTTAAGCCTGTCCATGGACCCGTGGCCTATCTCAGGCTGAAACTATAGCTATGTTGAAACTTGGGAGTTGGGAAGGATATCAAGTATCTGACTGTGCAACAGGGCCTTTCTAACTTTTAGTCTGGATCCTGAGAGAATGATACACTTCGCTCACTCGAAGGGTGGGGGGTCAATTCAGGGTCATGCCAGCCTTCCATTGCATGTCAGTGCTGTCAGTCTCTCTACTGAGTCTACGCCTTCGGTCCCTCCATTTTTTAATAGGCCAAAGTCAACACAGATAGAACAGCAATACTTGGCAAAGCACAGTTGAACGTTCTAAAGCCTGTTACCTCTCAGAAAATCTGCTAGCGCGAAAACAGATCGGTACGCCACTCTAATGCGCCGTTTGACTTGCATAACGTCGAAACCCGGTATGTTATTGGGCCATAAATAAATTTCCAAAAGGCCCCAAGGTACTTGTCGGTTAATTACCGACAAGTACCGGCCCCAAATTTGGCCAAAATGGTCTCAGGGGGGAGCGGCCGCTCCCTCTGGCTACGCTAGGCCTACTGTTCGATAGCACGCACGAAAATTTGTTGTCAGTGTAAAACTGAGATAATCTATTCAGTTGTTGCTCTGACGTCAAACTCAATGGTGAAGGTATGAAGGAAGATACTTCCACAGTATTTGCTTTTGCATCACTGTTAGACAGCAGGTCAGCGTCTGAGAGGGTTTTGGACATTTGTTGGCAGAAACATACTGTCCCCTCGGCTTGACCTCTCCGGATTCTGACCTGGCAACTGGCACCGAACTTACAGAGAAGCCTGGCTATTGCGGACTTGATTTGATATAGCGCCGGTGAAAGCTGCTCTCCCTGATGTGGCTCTTGTGGGCGCTGACAAATTTTCAAAGATTTACATTACATTACAATAACAAACTTAAAATGCCTGGATTTCGTTGTCGTGAAACATGTGGTTGAAATTCATCTTATTAGCTAAGAACTCCGGCGACATTGCCTGCTAGAACTGAATACAGCGGAAAGATTCAAGAGATTCAGAGCTTCAAGAAATCACAGCAATAAAGTAAAATTTCAAACTTATAGAACGCGTATACCCTAAAGATAAACGCAGCGTCTACAGTTCCTTGAGCTCGATCATGCACTACTCTGGAACTGCTCTTAGTTTTGTAGGCCCAAACGGATGTAGCCTCTCATGCGCGTAACTAGCATTACGCAATCAGGGCCGGTTTCATGCGAGATACTATCCGGCAGCAAAAACATTCCGACCACGCCTACCTCCGTTTCCAGGATGCACTTTCGCATTAGGCTACTTACGTGCGAAATCTATTCCGGTGACAAATACGTTCCCATTGGCGAGGCGAACTTTGTTAACAATTATGGTCATGTTTATAAAGCATATTACTCCCTATGCGACTAAATATTGTAATTCGTGCCTGTAAGTTGAATCGTGGGCTAGTGACATTACGATTATGCAAGTAATTTTAGGAGAAAACCTGATTATGAGGGATGAAGCGGAATTAAATTACAGTAAGATCGCATTCTATTTTTGGAATGGAAATTCCGCGTTCGAAAAGTTATGTGATTGATGTAGCCCATTTGTTTCACTAACAAATTTGTAAGGGGCAGGCCTATGTTAAAAATGTTCTTATCGAACTTGCAGTTAGACTACGATACTTGATATCATTCCTGAGTCCGAACGTTGACAGCTAGTTATCAAAGGGGCGGAACGGGTTAAATCCATCAAAGTATTAGGGATCACCCTGAGCTCTGACCGTGGGTTAGGTTCGAAAGAGCGACAACTCAAAAGAGCGACGTAACAAAAGAGCGACAAATGGGCAGCAGTTTTAAAAGAGCGACACAAATATTGATGATTTGAAAGAGCGACATAACGAAAGAGCGACACATCAAAAGCGTGACGAATTGGTTATTATCGTAATTGGTAATAGACTAGGGGGTCGTGTATTCGTCGCCAGAAATTATTTGTTATTGTTTATCTAAGAGCTGCTTCACTTTCTACTAGAGAGAGTTTTGTTTGTGTTTATTTAGAGGTTCGTTATGAGAGGATTGCAACTGTTGTGGGGAGACATGGCACTATCCCTCTCGATGACTACCTTCGAGGGATTGCCAAAATATGCACTTGACCTCATGTCATAGAGTTGTTGTTGTTGAAGAATCGGACACTGAATGACACTCTTTTAGACTTATAACCTAGGAGTAATGACACTTTATTAGACTTATAGTCTAGGTGTAATGTTTTGACTTCATAGAGTGAAGAATCAGACACTGAATGACACTTTATTAGACTCATAGCCTAGATGTAACTGTAATAATTTTGACTAGATTTACTGCTTATAAACGAGTACATAAATATATTTGTCGCTCTTTCGTTATGTCGCTCTTTTGAATTATTTTTCATTTTATAGGTTGTCGCTCTTTTGATACGGCATTTATGTCGCTCTTCTGTTACGTCGCTCTTTTGAGTTGTCGCTCTTTTGAACCGCTCCCCTGACCGTCGCATGTCCATGCTTATAGACAAAGTTCTGTCTTCTAGCTCCTCCTCTTTGTATGCGCTTAGCGGCTTAGGGTGTTGAGAGACCATGGTCTGTCTCCTGTTCTTCACGAGATTGCTATGGCAGCCACTATAGCTCACCTAATGTATGCCTCCCCAGCCTGGTGAGGTTTGCCAGTGTGAAGGACATGGACAGGTTGGAGCGAATTATAAACCGGATGAAACGTAGAGGCTTCCTCCTGTCTGCTGCCCCGATGCGTCTTATCTGGCTTTGGCCGCAGATGTCGGTCTGCTTCGTTCCATCTGCATTGAGCCATGCCATGTCCCTCGGGGAATTTTTCCTCCAAATAATAGACTTAATTACGTCCAAGGTCGCATAATTTCACACTTCCACCTAAGGATTTCCAGAACTCTATTCTGCGAGTCTTATTTAACGATGTAAAATTAGTTTTAAAAAATTCCCATAATATGTAGCCTAATTGTAACTCAGCTCCTAATTTTTATTCACCTGTGTTGCTTGTAACTAGTGGCGTCTGTGACGTAAATTAGAGTAAACTTGATATGTTGTAGGCCTATTAAACGAATAATAAATTATTATTGATTGCTGGATTGACTGACGCACGAACAATTTCCACTGTTATCTGCTAATGAATTAAGCGGATCCTATGCAGTTATGGGCACTAACTAATTTTTTAGTGAAACTATAACTAGTTTTCAAATAAAATAAAAAAGCTTTAACTAAAAGTTGGCAACGGATTTTTCAAAATAATATATAAGTTAACTAAACTACAAATATTTATTTAAACTTTTTCCAACTTTTTTACTAGCTTCTTTCACACACATTTTCACAATAGGCGTATTTAGTGGGTGGTTTAACGGGTTCAAACCCCCCCAAATAAGTTTTAAAAAATTATATGCTTTTACATGGGAAATACCCAAAAACCTTAGTTTTTGCGACCATCTCCAATGGAAAACCGAAACCCCCGAAATCTTAAAACCCCTCCGAAATTTTTCCTGGCTACGCCCATGATTTTCACAATGACAAAGGTTAAGTGAACTGTAATAAAGCAGAGAGTCAATGACAATTTCACTTTCAAACTATGTAATGTGTAGGACTACTAGGCTGATAGTCCTAGTGCAGTTTCACAAGAAAATCATGAAGAAAGTTGTTAATTGTGCAAAGCAATGCAGTTCACTTGACTTGAGAAATAAAACCAGTCACTCATGACAATCAATGAAGATAGTTGCTGATTTTGTTACTTAAACTTTCTAGCTAATAACTAACAAATATTAAACTTTTTAGTTAATAACTAAAAAATATTAGTTAAACTTTGGTTTTAACTAAACTATTTTGTTTTAGTTAAGCATCTGCTTGAACTATTTTTTTTTAGTTCAACTAAAAGATTGCAACTTTTTAGTTATCTTTCGCAAATCACTGATCCTATGTAACAGGAGGTTTGTGGTTGTAGGTGTAGCCTACAATCATAAAACATGAAAACTACTTCGTTAGTGTTGCAATAATTTTGCAGCTGATGTAGCACTCCCAAACATGTTTGTTTTGTCAATTGCTTTGAAACGGAGTCTTCCTAGTTTACCAAACACAGGTCCATCATTTAATTATTTAAAGTTTTGGGTTTAGTTGCTTGTTGAAGATGATCATTGTTACTAAATCATAACACCTCTGAAAAGGAGCCCTGTTGAGTTTAGCAATATTTAAAGTTAAGTAAAAACATTAACAACAATGGAACAACTGGACAGCCTTTCATTACGAGTTGCCTCGGTCAACAGATCACATACCACACTCAGGCTCAAACTCCATGTACTGTACAAAAATTACAGGCAAATGCAACACGTAGAGTCAATGGCAATGTACAACACTTCACTTTTGTTATAAATCAGTCAAATATTAAAAACTCACAAGAACGTGCATTGTCAATGTTTCTGTTATTTACTAGTTGGCCCAAGAACGACCCAATATCATTACAGTTGTAATTAAGTTTGAAAATTAATATGCGAAACAAATGATTGGCTAGCAAATGGTTTAAAAGGCATCAGAAGACGAGAACCAAACTGCAGACAGCCTATCATTATCCAGATCTATCTGAAATCACTTGCAACAGACGACCATTTAACTTTGTTATGCAGTAATGCCACAACCAAGCAACGCTTGGCAATAGAAGAAATTATTTGCATGTATCAGAATCGCGATATGCATTACTGCTAGTTCAAAACAGAAGTCGGATTAAACATGCGAGTGTAGAACATAATTTCTAGAGAGTTCTTCAGCTTCATCACGTGTCAAACCACCAAATTGCTGAATGGCGAATATGACCGCCTGTAAAGAAAGCACAATACAAATAAACTGTTACCTGAGAAACATACATTTCAGTTAAATTTGCAGAAATTACCTGTTCCCGACCTTTCTGTATGCTGTCACCAGGACACAACTCAGTGACCACAAGTATTGTACTGCCTACAAGTATTATTGAAATACTGCTTAATTGCACAGCATTAGTATGATATGATAACTTGGTATGATAACTTCTTCACGCATTGTCATATTTGTTACCAGCATTATGCTATGAGTGCAATGCCAGTTATCTTTAACTATATTTCGTGATGTCCTATGCTGTCAATCCAAGTGTGTTACAGACCTCAATAAGAATAGTAACATGGTAAATAGAGGTAAAGATCGAATACCTCAGGAAAAAGGACATCAGTTATATATAGTAGATGTTTTGTGTGCTTTTGGCCAGTAAATTGCTTCACATAGGTACCCCTCGATCATCCTGGTAATAGCGTTCACCTAGAATGAGAAATCCACATACACAGCATAAATATAACCTCAGACATTGAACCAAAGTTGTCCAACTGCACGACAAATCAAGTATGCAATGTATAAACATGAGCTCCCACCCAAAAATTGAACAGCTACAACACAGTGCTTTCCAATCTTTTTTGGCTATGGAACCCTTTTCACCTCATTGGAACGCCGACCCAATCTGTTACACTGCTTGCCTTATGGCTTTATGCTGATCATGCCAAAAAGTGACGATTGAAGTAGCAAACGTTAAAGCAAACTGCCTGAAATCATTCTGTTCAATTCCACAACAGCATACTTTACTGTAAAGAATATATTAAGCTGATAAGCACTTACCCATTCATTAACGTCATGTGTCATAGATGGCCATTAGTAGTGCAACGAAGTCTTGTCCTGTGTTCGCCTTGTTCCCTGACGAGCAGATTTGTCATGACATTCCCTAAGCACTCGTTCCACGTCGGACTTAGTTCCTTTGGCAGTGTAAAGTAACTCTCCACCTGTACAAATGTTGCAGGTACACAGAAAATTAAAAACTGTATGAAAAGAAATTAAGTCCTTAGAAATAATGTTTAGTACATGTGTGAGTTACGTTACCAAATTATTTTATATGGTCAGTTTAAAATGGAAATTGCAGTGATGAAAATAATTGCTTGCCTATATGGAAGTTGGATTGAAGAACATAATTCTTTGCTTAAATAGAGGCTGCATTGACTGAAAAATTGTTTCCATAAACAGTAGCTGCAGTGTATTGATGAATCTAGATATTTGCTTCAATAGAAGCTCGATTGATGGAAATAATTGTTTCCGATAGTAGAAGCTGGATTAATGAGAATAATTCTTTGCTTTAATAAAAGTTCGATTGAAGAAAAATAATTTTTTGCTTAATTAAATAGAAGTTGGATTGAAGCAATATTTTTCTGAAATAGAAGACGGGTGCTCATTTTAATTTCATGAGGCAGTTTTTTCTAAACGTTCAAACTACAAGGTTTGCTTTTAAATAAAAATTTGAAATTTCAGGGATCACTTGGTTCTCTTTCGAGAATAAATCGAGATTCTGACCCATAGTATTTCGGGAGACGCAGCGTAGTTTACTTCGCAACGTAATCAGATTATACGTGCTTACCCTCGATTGCAAATTTCTTTGCCAAATTTCATATCGCTTTTTTCTCGTTCTCGCTTCTATTAGCTGCATATTTTCCGGTTTTTAAGTATCTTTCAACATCTTGAAACCGATCGACCTTAAATTTATCGGCCATGTTGTTGAAGAAAATAACTCGGATCATATTTGTCAATGAAAACGAGGCGCAACAAAGATTTTAACAGGGAGGAAGATGAACCACCAATGACAAAACTGCGAAAGAGGGCGCGCAAGGGCTTCTGGTCTATCCAGAGGTAAAATAACACAGAGTTCCTATCTCTGCAATGTTAAATAAAATCCATCAGTTAAAAGTCGTTTTAATCGAAGACCTTGATAGAAATTATGCATTTTAGCCGAGTAGAAAGTGAGGTAACATGACGCACTGTGCAGCTTTTAACTGTGGTAATGCCAGCGCAAAGAATTATTATTAATTTCGTTTTTTCCGCTTCCCAAGCGAAGCTACTCGATAGGCGTACGTCTTCGCCACAAATAAATAAGTAAGTAAGTATGTTATTAAATTCGACATTTAATTGACCAATTTCGAGTCATTTTTCAAACTTAGTGTTCGCCTATGTATGTCATACTGTTGTGTGCGATGCATTTCATCTATCTTACCACAAATTGTGACACAATAGCGGCGAAAGCGACTGTAAATACACTGGCGTTCAAGGTAAGCGGAATTTCCATAACCCATGCCGTATGGCGTGCTATAAGTTTGAGACTTAGTCTGATGTCCATTTCTGGCAAAATATCTAAAGTTGGAATAAAGTACTACCAATAAATATTTTATATGATTTTGATATTACGATACTTTTCGTGTAAAACGACTTTTAACTGATGGATTTTAACATAGCAGAGATAGGAACCTTCGTGATTTTACCTCTGGAAAGACCAGAATGCACCACGCGCCCTACAATCGCACTGCGTAAGCCAATTATCTTAGTAGGCCATCTTCCTCCATGTTAAAATCTTTGAGGCGCAAGGCATCCACGTTGCTATGTGACGTCATATGTCACGAGAACCAATTACAGAAGGTTTCGGAACGTTTTTGTTGCCGGATAATATTTCGCCCTACACCGGCGCCAGAGTATTTGCCGCCCTAGGCGAACCTGTCGCGCTGCGCCCCCGGTAACTGCGATAACTAATTAATGTTAAATTAACTAAGTTAATTTAAAAGTTATCCATAATAACAGTAACAGTCTGGAAACTCCAATAGCTATGCAGCCTATGCTGTATACGATGTAACACGTTTAATGGGAATTTTAAATGTAAATACATGCAGGCCTATTAAATAATGAGACAGTGCACATTTTCGTTCCAACACTTTGCAAGAAATCCTACGGCTACGTGTACTAAGTCATAATCCTACGTACGTACGAACTTTCTAAGAAGTCTGTAGAAATAATTATAATGTCATTTCAAAATTTTATTTTTCGCGCTTTCACTTTAGCAAATGTAGAAGAGTTCTATCAGTTCAATGTCTCCAGCAAGAGGCCTATCATGTTCAATTGACAATGTAGCTATAGGCCCAGTCCAACAAATCTTTCTTGCAGCATGGACGTACGCCTACGCAAATAGATTTCTGTTGAGCTTCGATAAGCTTCTCTCATTATTAGCCACAAAAACTGGAAGTGTCAAGAAGACGTCAAATAAATATGCGGCGTCTTGTAGGCTAACTATTTAAAACTATATTTTAAATCTATTATATCAATGCTTGCACACATATTGCGCCATTTATTGACCTCGATCACCCAGACCGTTATCTTTAGTGTCTGATTTTATACTAGCACTGTATTTTTCTTGACATGAATTAGGCCTATGTTTTTAACAAAAATTGATTACACTTTTAATGAAAACAGGGTTTCAGTAAAACAAGAAAAACCCAAGTGAAAACACAAGGTCTCCAGAAAACCCCATTTTAGAAGTTCGGATTAAAAAGCAAGATCTTTGGAAAAACCGAAGGAGCGGTAACATTGCTGATGATCGGTCTCAGTTTCATTTCAAATATGTCGCTAGTAAGCAACTTCAATCTTGCTTGCGATAGTTAAGGGCATAAGCTTGACGTGCCACATGACTGACGTTAAGATTTCGAAATGTCTGTGGTCTATTTGAAGCCGCTTCTTATTTTCGTATTCATTTATTAATAAATGGTGGCAAAACGCCGGCAATGTTTCAACAAAATATTTTTATTTAGCTTTTCTGCCGCCCCCAGAAGCGTGCCGCCCTAGGCGGCCGCCTAGTCCGCCTAGTGGTTAAACCGGCCCTGTTAACGCAATTACGCAACAGCGTAAAGATTTTAACCGCTCTCAACATTTTTCGACCATTTAGATTACATTTTGAAAGTCTAGATTACTATTATTCGTTGAATTTCTATTGTGCAGACTTTGTTATTGTACGGTCAGCAAAACATTTTCCTTCGCGGACTTAGTGAAAGACTCTGCAAATTTCGTGACACTTTTGAAATTTCGATTAGAGACCGACACTAGTTTAAATCATTGTAAGCTAATGTCATCTGGTCCACGTAAAAGTCAGTAGGCCCAACACAAGTCCGTTGATTCAAAATGAGCTGTTCCACCTGCGTGGTCAGCTCTCCTGCAACCGATTTAATAAAGAATATGCTTGCTTACTTACATTACTTAATACTTATTGCCATTATTAATACTACTACTAATATTATTATTATTATTATTATTATTATTATTATTATTATTATTATTTTTATTATTATTATTATTATTATTATTATTATTATTATTATTATTATTATTATTATTATTATTGTTATTGTTATTATTATTATTATTATTATTATTATTATTATTATTATTATTATTATTATTATTATTATTATTATTATTATTATTATTATCACGTCTAAAGCAGAGCTTTTTATTAAAAGAGATTCAGAACTCTTTCGAGCGATGCGATAATATCGTATTGACGGTATTTCCGACCGCCTCATTGTTGATGACGTCATCGTCGTTGTCCATCCAAGATTTCTTGTGGTAGGGTCTGACGATCGCCTGTGAATAGGCTCTGGCAGACCTCATCTGCGAAGAGGCGCTGAAAGATCTCGTTTGTGAAGAGGCGCTGAAAGATCTCGTTTGTGAAGAGGCGCTGAAAGACCTCGTCTGTGAAGAGGCGCTGAAAGATCTCGTTTGTGAAGAGGCGCTGAAAGATCTCGCCTGTGAAGAGGCGCTGAAAGATCTCGCCTGTGAAGAGGCGCTGAAAAGACCTCGTCTGTGAAGAGGCGCTGAAAGATCTCGTTTGTGAAGAGGCGCTGAAAGATCTCGTTTGTGAAGAGGCGCTGAAAGATCTCGTTTGTGAAGAGGAGCTGGATGATGTCGCCTTTATAAAGGCACTGACAGACCTCGCCTGTGAAGAGGCGCTGAAAGATCTCGCCTGTGAGAGGAGGCTCTGAAAGACCTCGTCTGTGAAGAGGCGCTGAAAGATCTCGTTTGTGAAGAGGCGCTGAAAGATCTCGTTTGTGAAGAGGCGCTGAAAGATCTCGTTTGTGAAGAGGAGCTGAAAGATCTCGTTTGTGAAGAGGAGCTGGATGATGTCGCCTTTCTAAAGGCACTGACAGACCTCGCCTATGAAGAGGCGCTGAAAGATCTCGCCTGTGAGAGGCGCTGAAAGACCTCGTCTGTGAAGAGACGCTGAAAGATCTCGTCTGCGAAGAGGCGCTGAAAGATCTCGCCTGTGAAGAGGAGCTGAAAGATCTCGTCTGTGATGAGGCGCTGAATGATGTCGCCTTTCTTAAGGCACTCACAGACCTCGCCTATGAAGAGGCGCTGAAAGATCTCGCCTGTGAAGAGGCGCTAGTGGACCTCGCCTGTGAAGAGGCGCTGAAAGATCTCGCCTGTGAAGAGGCGCTGAAAAACCTCGTCTGTGAAGAGGCGCTAGTGGACCTTGCCTGTGAAGAGGCGCTGAAAGATCTCGCCTGTGAAGAGGCGCTGAAAGATCTCGCCTGTGAAGAGGAGCTGGATGATGTCGCCTTTCTAAAGGCACTGACATACATCGCCTATGAAGAGGCGCTGAAAGATCTCGCCTGTGAAGAGGAGCTGGATGATGTCGCCTTTCTAAAGGCACTGACAGACCTCGCCTATGAAGAGGCGCTGAAAGATCTCGCCCTGTGAAGAGGCGCTGATAGACCTCGTCTGTGAAGAGGCGCTGAAAGACCTCGTCTGTGAAGAGGCGCTGAAAGACCTCGTCTGTGAAGAGGCGCTAGTGGACCTCGCCTGTGAAGAGGAGCTGAAAGATCTCGCCTGTGAAGAGGAGCTGGATGATGTCGCCTTTCTAAAGGCACTGACAGACCTCGCCTATGAAGAGGCGCTGAAAGATCTCGCCAATGAAGAGGCGCTGAAAGATATCGCCTATGAAGAGGCGCTGAAAGATCTCGCCCTGTGAAGAGGAGCTGAAAGATCTCACCTGTGAAGAGGCGCTGAAAGATCTCGTCTGTGAAGAGCCGCTACTGGATCTCGTCTGTGCACGAATAGGCGCTGAAAGATCTCGCCCTGTGAAGAGGAGCTGAAAGATCTCGCTTGTGAAGAGGCGCTGAAAGATCTCGTCTGTGATGAGGCGCTGGATGATGTCGCCTTTCTTAAGGCACTGACAGACCTCGAAACTGCGTAATTTTTGCGAAACCCTGGTTACGCCGCTGTAGCCTCTCCAGCCCTAAATTGCTAACCGTAAATAATTATTGTCCACAACCAAACAAGACGAACAGTGAAGACAGATGAATCATAATTTAGCAGTTGTTCGTACTGTAATATGGACATTATATGAAATTCAGAGAAATGAACGTCTTGAAATTCGTCATAGAAATTCAACGTTATAGCCAATGATGCTGAAATTCTAGATGTTAGGTGGCCCTGATAAGCTGTATTCTTAAACATGCGCTATTAAATTCCACAATAACAATGCAATACAGTGCAATTTAATACAATACATATAACAGATTATGCAATACAATATAGCATAACAAATACAATGCAATACAATACTATTTGTTCCCAAATACACGAGTGGCACTTAACGAGTTTGATCCAATGCTAGAACAAAACTTAGAATTTGTTCAAATGCTAGAAAAACCTTAGAATTTGTCCCAATGCTAGAACAAAACTTAGAAACTGGCTCAATGCCAGAACAAGACTTAGCAGTGTCCAAATGCTAGAACAAAACTTAGAATTTGACCCTATACAAGAACAAGACTTGGAATTTGCCATAATGCTAGAACAAAACTTAGAATTTGACCAAATACAGGTGTCAAACTTAAAGAATATTAGCGCAAAACCTAAAGAATGTTTCCCAAGAACACTAAAAGCATATTAGTAGGGTCAAAGTACGAAATATATGAGGAGTACCCCAAAAAAATTGCAAGAAAACTTTTTATGTTGGTTTTCTGGTGTATTAGGTCTGGAGAATAACATACTTAAAGTTTCTCGAAATCGGACCACAGGATCACCCCCAAAAATGCATTTTAAACAAAGATGGCGGCCAATATGGCGCTAATACAGAAAACAGTATATATCAGGTCATAGGTAAGCTAAATAACAAAATGAAGTGTCAAATTTAACATTATCAAGGTCGAGGAATCGATTTATCATAGTGGCAATAGTGTCGGAATCTTACTATCCAAGATGGCGGCCAACATGGCCGCCAAAACACAAAAATATGTATATATCAGGTCATAGGTAAGCTACAATAACAAATGAAGTGTCAAATATAATATTTTCAAGGTAAAGAAATCGATTTATCGTAGTTGCAGTAGTGTCGGAATGTTACTATCCAAGATGGCGGCCAATATGGCCGCCAAAACACAAAAAATATGTATATATCAGGTCATGGGTAAGCTACAATAACAAATGAAGTGTCAAATATAATATTTTCAAGGTAAAGAAATCGATTTATCGTAGTGCCAATAGTGTCGGAATGTTACATCGTCTGAAATAGGCGTTCCTTCGCCCGAACAGAGCAAAAGTTTCCCAAAATCGGACCACGGGAAGTGGTCTGAGTATGACATGGCAAAAAGCATGGGAATAAATGACAAAATTTTACTCGCATATCGTAATCTCCAAACTTCTAAAGCGCCACTCGAAAGCCAAGCGCAGGGCACCAGCTTATTCACGAGCGCTGCGTCTAGTCACAAGGGTTGTCCAAAAAGAGTAGTCCGAGGGAGGTCCGAGTCCGGTTTCCAGAGGATCAGAGGGGTCAGAGTACCTGCTAAGGTGGGTGTCGTTTAGGTCGAGAGTAGATGATCAGTAAACGACTTTTAACTGATGGATTTTAACATAGCAGAGATAGGAACCTTCGTGATTTTACCTCTGGAAAGACCAGAATGCACCACGCGCCCTACAATCGCACTGCGTAAGCCAATTATCTTAGTAGGCCATCTTCCTCCATGTTAAAATCTTTGAGGCGCAAGGCATCCACGTTGCTATGTGACGTCATATGTCACGAGAACCAATTACAGAAGGTTTCGGAACGTTTTGTTGCCGGATAATATTTCGCCCTACACCGGCGCCAGAGTATTTGCCGCCCTAGGCGAACCTGTCGCGCTGCGCCCCCGGTAACTGCGATAACTAATTAATGTTAAATTAACTAAGTTAATTTAAAAGTTATCCATAATAACAGTAACAGTCTGGAAACTCCAATAGCTATGCAGCCTATGCTGTATACGATGTAACACGTTTAATGGGAATTTTAAATGTAAATACATGCAGGCCTATTAAATAATGAGACAGTGCACATTTTCGTTCCAACACTTTGCAAGAAATCCTACGGCTACGTGTACTAAGTCATAATCCTACGTACGTACGAACTTTCTAAGAAGTCTGTAGAAATAATTATAATGTCATTTCAAAATTTTATTTTTCGCGCTTTCACTTTAGCAAATGTAGAAGAGTTCTATCAGTTCAATGTCTCCAGCAAGAGGCCTATCATGTTCAATTGACAATGTAGCTATAGGCCCAGTCCAACAAATCTTTCTTGCAGCATGGACGTACGCCTACGCAAATAGATTTCTGTTGAGCTTCGATAAGCTTCTCTCATTATTAGCCACAAAAACTGGAAGTGTCAAGAAGACGTCAAATAAATATGCGGCGTCTTGTAGGCTAACTATTTAAAACTATATTTTAAATCTATTATATCAATGCTTGCACACATATTGCGCCATTTATTGACCTCGATCACCCAGACCGTTATCTTTAGTGTCTGATTTTATACTAGCACTGTATTTTTCTTGACATGAATTAGGCCTATGTTTTTAACAAAAATTGATTACACTTTTAATGAAAACAGGGTTTCAGTAAAACAAGAAAAACCCAAGTGAAAACACAAGGTCTCCAGAAAACCCCATTTTAGAAGTTCGGATTAAAAAGCAAGATCTTTGGAAAAACCGAAGGAGCGGTAACATTGCTGATGATCGGTCTCAGTTTCATTTCAAATATGTCGCTAGTAAGCAACTTCAACTTCGAATTGCGATAGTTAAGGGCATAAGCTTGACGTGCCACATGACTGACGTTAAGATTTCGAAATGTCTGTGGTCTATTTGAAGCCGCTTCTTATTTTCGTATTCATTTATTAATAAATGGTGGCAAAACGCCGGCAATGTTTCAACAAAATATTTTTATTTAGCTTTTCTGCCGCCCCCAGAAGCGTGCCGCCCTAGGCGGCCGCCTAGTCCGCCTAGTGGTTAAACCGGCCCTGTTAACGCAATTACGCAACAGCGTAAAGATTTTAACCGCTCTCAACATTTTTCGACCATTTAGATTACATTTTGAAAGTCTAGATTACTATTATTCGTTGAATTTCTATTGTGCAGACTTTGTTATTGTACGGTCAGCAAAACATTTTCCGTCGCGGACTTAGTGAAAGACTCTGCAAATTTCTTGACACTTTTGAAATTTCGATTAGAGACCGACACTAGTTTAAATCATTGTAAGCTAATGTCATCTGGTCCACGTAAAAGTCAGTAGGCCCAACACAAGTCCGTTGATTCAAAATGAGCTGTTCCACCTGCGTGGTCAGCTCTCCTGCAACCGATTTAATAAAGAATATGCTTGCTTACTTACATACTTAATACTTATTGCCATTATTAATACTACTACTAATACATTATTATTATTATTATTATTATTATTATTATTATTATTATTTTTTATTATTATTATTATTATTATTATTATTATTATTATTATTATTATTATTATTATTATTATTGTTATTGTTATTATTATTATTATTATTATTATTATTATTATTAACTTCTATTAATGTAAAGAATTTCTTTCATCAATCCAACTTCTATTAAAGTAAAGAATAATTTTCATCAGTCCATCTTCGGAAGGAAACGTTCAGGGGTCAGTATGGGAATTGTAAAGAAAATAACTGGGGGGGGTTAGACGTTGACGTTGATTTATGTGCAGTTTGGGTGTGAAATGTAGACTTTACTATGGGAGCCTAAGAAAGACTAGGGGGTTGAACCCCCAACCCCCCGGCAATTCTCACCCTGCCTGGGGTAAATGTCCGGGGGAATGTCCTAGACCTAAAATATGCTTTCACTTACGTATTATTTTCATTAACTAAAAATACTATGCCGCGTGAAAAAACGAAATATAAATATCGAGGTTGCGAATTGGCATGCGGCAGCATTCAAATGGACAAATCCGACAAATGGACAGAACACTGTCAAAAGCATCACGCCTTCAAGTTTACCAGGTTAACAACTTAGCGGTACCGTGGCGTACTGTACGTACCCAACTAACTGTAACCTTTGCTTGAACCTTATGATCAGTTTCACATTGTGAGCAACTCTCCTCTCCATGCTATAATGCATTAATTCTCGACAGAAGTTGAGTAAGTTCTTACATTGATGAATTTGTTGCATTTCGGTGATTGTGAATGCGAGATTTTAATCTACTTAATTTACACCCGTTGACTCGCATGCTTGAACATTGAACAACTTTACCAGTAATCCTCCATTTTAGGTGCTTTAACTATTTTGCATTGGTATCCATTGTTTATGGTGAATTTAAAATGGAAGATGGATTGATGAAAATAATTGTTTGCCTAAATGGAAGCTGGATTGAAAGAAATCTTCGCATATATAGAAGTTGGATTGATGATATTTATAATTACAGACACATTTATCTAATCAGAAATTAGCTAAAACTCACGTCGGCGATATGGGATCTGGGAGAGAGGGAAGGCCCCGCTCGGGAGGGGGGAAGGGGAGGTATTGAGCCCGGTTCTTTAGGGGGATAGAAGCCACTGTATTTATGTAGTTATTTATTTATGCCTATTTAGATGCCCTAGAAATTTTGTTTACAGTACTTTTCAGAGGTAACTAAAGCATGAATAGAATCTGATGTGTATATAATCTCTTGTCGTTTCAGACCAATTTATTGTAAAGTACGCTAAGTGGGTGACTCCAATGAGCCTAATGTCGATCCTTCTGAGTCTGGACTTTGTATCCTTGAAACAAATTTGGACACTGCATTATGCAATGTTTGTTTCTTTTGGGAACAATAAGTGAACAAACTAAAATGAAATAAAATGCACCCCTACGTACCGAAATACCTACCTACCTACCTACCTACCTTCCTAGATACCTAGATGCATGCATACATACATTCATTTTGAACATAATTCTTAGTAATTCGTATCGATGGTGTTAATTTCGCAGACGTTTCCCGATGCCTACGAACTGTTGCTCCGATCGACGGCCAGCATCGCCATAGACCAAACGGGACTGAACATCAAACAGAGCAACACAACGAACGACGTTGGACAGGTATAACATAAGGTGTTGTACATGTATCATCTACACAGGGAACTCTTTTCAGGAGGATTAAACAACGTTATGTACAATCATGGAGTAATGTTGTTCGGAATGGAAGGAGAATTTCCGCTGTGTCTGTGGATGTCACTCATGATGCATCATGTGTATATGTAGCCTATGCATATATGTATGTATTGTTTTGTGTAACAAGTACATGTCATATGTGCCTTATTGTTTCATTAAATGTATGTTATGTTCATGCTATAAACATGTATGTGTGTATGAGTAGTCCACTGGAAGGTGTGTATGTATGTATGAATGCATGCAATGTAGTTCATCATGCTTGCTCACCAGCGCTGTCTCAAATCATGTCCGAGAGAGCCAATGAAATCCGATCATATATTTAATGTCGGGTCAGAATGCGGGAGATGGGAGACAGCGTGCTGAGGAGATCTGCACATATTTCATCCTAAGACAGAATTTTTGTCATTGTATTTTTACTCAAAATCTCCTGTTCTTTCCAATATAGGCTGAAACGAAGTTGATAAGTTCAACGATCAAACCTCACGAGGTGGCGCTCTGGATCATCATTCTCTCCGTCTGCGCTGGAATCCTACTACTTGTTGCTCTCGTTTTCTTACTGTGGCAGGTAAAACATATACTATAGAAACCATTGCATCTGTTGGCACACACACGCATATTTAGCGTATTGAAGTGTTCGATAAAATGCGCTATAATCGAGATTTATATTATGGTTTTTCAGTTTAGTTACAGTTAAAGCTAGTACTATTTCAATAGTTTTACATTATGGTCATAGTTAGTGGATTCTTATTTTAGAAACTACTTATTTACAATAAGGCTAAGCGAAATTGCCTACAGACGAAGCAGCTGTGCATATTCGGACTTTATAAGCTTAGCTAAGTTTATTTTAAATAAGTAAATTTAATACACAATTCAACACTATATACTTAATTAATTCACAAAACCAATTTCCGGGCCAACATGGAGCTATTAGTTGGTTGCGTCTTTTGATTTTCACAGCTGTTTTCCGCATTTTTAGTAACCCTGGGCAAGTCCTTCTTTGCAATTGCTCAAAAACGATGATGACTTTTCGTTAGCGCTATTTTCGTCATAGTTATACTTATAGTTAATGGTATTTCTAGTTAAGCTGTTATAGTTATCGTTCAAATACAATCAATAGCAATTTTCATTAACGAAAAATTTCGTCACCTGCCATCGTTAGCGAGAATCACACTCATCAAACAGAATAACAGCTTCTAGTACCTCATATTCTCAGCCATGGCCCAAGGCGGAATGTTCTCAATTGGCCCCTCTCTTTGGAATACCATCCATGGGCGTAGCTCAGAACACAATTTCGTAACCAATATTTTCCAGATTGCGGGGGGTTCCCAAAACCTTCGTCGCAAAAGTCCAGGTTTTTTCGTATTTTGCATGTAAACTCATATAAATGTTTTTAGGAAACTTATTATAAATGTTTGAATACAATACAATACAGCGTTATGTCTGTTGTTAACACAATAAACGAATTGTGATCTGAATCATCTGATGTATGATAAACGCAACGTTGTGTTTCTGTAGTGCGGATTCTTCACGCGAAATAAACCGGAGCAGGAGCAGTTACTGGTCCCAGAGCACACAGCCGAAGTTACAAAGAGCGTCGACGAAGAGGAAAACGAAGCTCGAGAAGTGAAGTAGGCCTACTAATCTGAAGTAGGATCTCTGCCACCAATGACGAACCGCATTTCCACACGGCCCCCGACCATTAGTCTAGTGCGACGTCTGTCAAGTCTAAACGTTTCTTCTCCATGGAATATCATTCATTATCGTTTCACAATGTAAAAGTGAAAGAGTTCTATCAAACTAAGTAGGTGCAAGTGGATTGGAGGTCCAACCACGTCTCTGTATTTCTACAAGTAAACGCGGAATGGTCGTCAAAATAAGTACATAATTGGAATTAAAGTCGCACCATGTCTTTAGATTTCTACGCAGTAAAAGCGGAGTTGGGTTAATATGGATAAATCAACGGAATTGGAAGCGCATTATTAGCTACTGAATAATCGAGAATTCAGTGCCTAAAGGTCCACCCTATTGTTACGTTTCCACAAGTAAAACGGAAGAGTTAAGTCCATTATTGTTACGCATTAAATTTATTAATTATTGCCACTATGAGTAAGGGTTTGAACAAGCATCGGTCGATGGAGCTGAGCAACTGACCGAGTGAACCAATCACTTGCTCATCTAGTCCCTGGCACACAGCTACCGTCTCAGAGAAGGAGGCTCGAACTCGTAATCTGAGGCGTTTACAGGTCGAGCGCTCTAACCAATCGGCTGCTGCATCCCACGCTCTCATCTCCACGGAGCGTTCGTGTCAACATCCGTCTGGCAACTTTTGAAATTTTGAAAGCTGACCTTTGAACCGAACCTGACCTGACCTGATTCACCGATTTTGTTTCTGACATATGAGCTATTACTCGACGTCGTTAGTTCAAGCTTGTAGTGCTATTATTTAAAATAGTTAGTTTAGCCTGAGTAAATTTTACATCACATCCAGGAATGCTGAAATCATAACACTAGACATGTCTGTAGAAATGGTTTGCAATTATATTAAAAATATGATCAATTCACCCGACTTATTGCATCACGTGACGTTTGAGTTTACGAGCTCAACGGTACTCTTAATGTTTAACTAGTTTTATATTAAAGTGCCACTCTATTAATAAAACGTCACTTTAATTGATTAGATTATACTAAGCCGTAAGAACCACACGAAGGCTGCCTCTGTCTGTCAAAGTGGATTTACTCTCTGGCATTGGCCTGATTACGGCTTGGTTCTCGTGCGCTATAGGCTGATGAATTGTGCATGATACCCCAGCGCTATAGAAGTTGCGTATAATTATTATAATTATTACTACATGTATCCTTAAGTAATCTACACCTTCCTGCATCCTTCCCAAAATCGCTCATGTCAGAATGTGTATAGTAGCCTATTAAATACAGAACTTCTTTCAAGGCTGATCTCTGATTTGACAGTCCAGCACGCTTAACCACTAGACAATCGCTCAACTATTTGAAATAGACTACTGTATATTGATTCAACAAACTGCGTTCACTGTGGCCATCAACCAGGCATTTATGTGGTTCTTCATAGTCATCAGACTAAAAAGTTCGATATTGTTGATGTATTGTTTTAAAACTGGTTGCCTTTTATGTTTGTGGACGTTTCGGTCACATTTCTTTCCCGATGCCTTGCCACCGATGAATTTGCATCACTCTGGAAGTGGACGGTGCCACACAATTCAGACTGCTGCTGCTGCTGCTGCTAAATACGCATTGCACCTCATCTGACCCACGGATGAATATTTCGACCAATCGTCTCACTAGCACAGTAGCAGGACAATACCCCCGGACAAAACCCCCGGACAAAACCCCCGGACAAAACCCCCCGGACAAAACCCCCCGGTATAAAACCCCCCGGACAAAACCCCCCGGTATAAAACCCACCCACCAGCTCCAAATTGAAGAGGTGTTAAGTAATTTAGCAAGTAACTGAAAAGGTGTTAAAGGGTAGGTAGAGCCTGGAGATTCTGATCAACAGCACATTGAAGAGGTGCTAATTAATCAAGTAAATAATGAGGGTAGGTAGAGCCTAGAGATTCCGATCAACAGCACATTGAAGAGGTGCTAGGTCACGCACCAGCACCCCAAAGGAAAAGGAAAAAGTACAAAGCATCCAATGAACGGTTTGTTAACATTGTACGTGACTTCAGCAATCGTAGTCTACTTGACTACATGCGTGGGATCGCACACAACATTACTATTTAACCCATTAGTAACGATTAGAAATAACGTTGCCAAAAGAACAGGATAATACTTGGTAGACTCGTAACTAATTATTTATAATAGTGAGCCATTTGACTATAAATTCCACCATTTTGCTTGTCAAAATATGTTAGCTTGAAAAAATGTCCAAACAATACACATGTCATTGCATCATTACTTGCAGTATGAAGTAACCGCTTGCTTGAAATCTTTTTAGACTATCTAGTCAATATTTTATTGTCAAAAGTTGTGAGTGGGGGTTTTGTCCGGGGGTTTTATACCGGGGGTTTTGTCCAGGGGGGTTTTGTCCGGGGGGTTTGTCCGGGGGGTTTTGTCCGGGGGGGTATTGTCCTAGACTCTAGCACAGTATCACGAATAATATTTTATTGCTGTGTATCTGACATACAAAGCCCTCAACACCAGCACGCCTCACTACCTTGATTCACTACCGACTCCTTGCATCCCTCCTCGTTGCCTGCGTTCATCAAGTACCAGTCTTTTATCTGAGCCTCGATGCAGAACAGTTATGGGCTCTCGTGCATTCCATGCCTCTGTCCCAAGGAATGGAATCGACTGCCACTCTCTATTCATAGCTCAAATTCACTTCCTTCCTTCAAAAAGCAGCTAAAAACTCACCATTTCTCCTTGGCTTTCAAGCACTTGGATATCTAACTACATCTTATCCTGGCGGCTAACTATTCGCGCCTCAGAATCACATTTCGGTGTGACCATGCGCGCTTTACAAATTTATTTATAGTAATAATAATACTGTAAAGCTAAGCGCAGAGTCTACAGGTTATTTGAGATCTATCTGCTGTCAGCACTCTGCATGCACTATACCGTGGAACGCCGTTAGTTTAACTTTAATAGGCCTCAACGGATGTAGTCTCTCCAACCCTAAATTGATAACCCTCAATAATTATTTAAATATATTTTTCTAAGCATGCATGTATGTGTGCGTGCCTGTAGGTATATAATAAGTATCTGTAGGCATTTATGTATGCGTTTATCTGTATGTATGTGTGTATGTGTGTATGTATGTGTGTATGTATGTATGTATGTNCATGATCAAAGGATCAATACGCTTACTCGGGCTCACTTGTTCACGTTCTTCCTGATCTACAACCTCTACTACACCAAATTCCTCATCTTGATCAACAATTATTGAACAGCTATTAATCATTGCTTGTTCGAGTCGTTCATGGTACCGCTTGATCTTATTAGCGTGTAAATGTCTTTGTTTTCCCTCTATTTCTACTATATAGGAATACGGGGATTTAACTCTGACCACGGTTGCAGGTCCTTGCCATCGACTATAAAATTTAGAACTACCAAAATCTGGTGCTAATACTGCTACTTTATCTCCAACTTCGTATTTTCTGTCAGTACTGCGCAAGTTATAATAATCTGCATACCGTTTCAATTCTATATCACTATAGTAATCCGCATAAGCTTTCGCAAATTCGAGGTTTTCTTTCAGTGATTGGAGGTACTCTTCTGGTGATTTACCTAAGTTAAGAGGTAATTTCCGTTCGCCCGCCCATGATTCCTTCAACACACTAAGTGGACCACGAGGAAGAGTTCCATAAACCATAGTGAAAGGCGAGATATGAGTCGTGCCTGAGGGTTTTTCTCTAAGGCTCCAGAGAACGAAGGGTAGCAATTGGTGCCATCCACGAGGATCAGATTGAGCGAGTTTAAAGATCATGGTTTTCAAGCTCTGGTTGCATCTTTCAACCAATCCGGCTGCCTCGGGATGTCCAGGGGTATTGAATCTGGGACTACAACCCATTCGCTGCAGGAATTCCTTCGTCAAACGGCTAGTAAAGTTGGTGCCACAATCCGAACTAATGATTCTCGGAATAGAAAAAGTTGTGAAAACTTGCAACAGAGCTTCACAGACTCCCTTTGCGTTCAACGATCTAAGGGGATAAGCCATCGGCCAACGAGAAAATTTGTCCACCAGAACTAAAGCATAATTGTACTTAGGTTTCGATTTATTAGATTCTCCAGTCACTACCATAGGGCCAATACAATCCATATTTAAATGGTTAAAACAAAGTTCATCTGCCCTCGGAATAGGAGTAATCGGGACTCGATCTGCAACTTTAACTGGAGTTCTAAGTTGACAAATTTGACAAGATGCACAATACTCGCGAATTCTCTCATCCATTCTCGGAAACCAAAAGTTTAATTTGATCCGGGCTCTCGTTGCCTTAAAAGCCATATGCCCAGCACATGGGGCATCGTGTGCTACTCGCAAGACAACCCCAATTCTATCCTCCGGTAGACACAATTGATTTACCTTATGTCCCATAATCTCCCCTTTATGGTACAGGAGATTATTGTCTGTGAAGAAATTATTTTTATTCTGGTTCGCTTGTTGCCAGCAAGGCCTAAGATTGTGACAATTTTGTTGCTCTCGCAACAAAGTATCATTATCCGCTTTTTCCTCACCAGATTTAAACTCTGTCGACTCAACATCGAGGAAATTATCTGAATCATCAACTGGTTGCTCCTGGGAAGATTCATTCACTTCCTCATCCTTAACGTCTGACTGCAGGGATTCGTTGTTGTTATCCTTCTCAATTTTATCTTCCTTTACCTCTTCATTTACCTGTACTGATCGATCTACACCAACCGCCATCACTACATATTCCGAACTCTCCATTAATAGGTCTACAATATGGGGTGTTAGAATAACCCGTTCATTTAGTTCAGGGACTACAGCAAACATGACGCACAAAGATGGCGCAATATTCGTCGTTCCTTCCGATGGATTAGCTAATTTCAATTGTAGGTATACCACATCTGCCTTACATCCTTCTCCCTGAAAACCGATTATGTTAATCCGTTTAATCACAGGCAAGTTCAGTGACTCAATTAACTTCTTATCGATACAACAAATTTCCGCTCCTGAATCAGATAACGCTGGTTGAGAAGGGAGATCTTCAATCTGTACATTGATATACGACCTCTCATGTAGTCCATCAATACTATTATCATATACTCTTACCGCAATTTCCGATTTTACTGGTTCGAGGTTGTCCAATAAATTCCCTTGCCTTACCTGTTCAGATATCTCATGCGCCACGTTGACCTTCTCCACCGATGAGTCGATCACCTCCTTAGTTGGGTTCCCAACCATACAAGCACCCACCTTTTTATAACTTCGATTGGTCGGGCACTCCTTTGCCCTATGACCCTTCTGATGACACAAGAAACAGAGACCCTTCACCTTGGCCTCCTCCTGAGACATCTTCACACCTATCTTGGCTTCACCCCTTACTTCCGGTCTGAAAGACTTAGGTTGAGCTGTCTGGTTATTGACTTGGACTTGTGGTTGACTTCTCGTCCAATTGTTATACTTCGGTGTCGGATGACTACGGTACACCAAGTCACTCCCACCATCATGTGACGCTACATAAATGTCAGCTGCATTAGCTATACCTTCACAGCTCAACCACTCCTCTTTTTCTTGGGCCAAGATATAATCCAAGCAAGCCTTCGACAAGGACTCCTTGAGCCGATCCGCCACCAGTAAACTTACAAGTTTATCAAACTCATCAGTTATCTTTCTGCTTTTCAGATAATACATAAGAGCAACACGCAATTTGGATGAATAAATCGTAAAAGATTCGTCCGATGCTTTATGCATCGTCCAAAATCGGGTTCTAAGGGTTGAAGGGCTTATCTTAAATTCCCTTAGCAAAAACTCCTTCAAGAATTTGTAATCATTGAGCTGTTCCTTAGTTAGGCGCATAGTTAATGCCTTAGCTCTTTCACTCAAATTAGCCAACAATAATTTTGCTCTAACATCTTCATCCACCTCATACACATTAAACAAACCATCCAAGTGATCAAAGAAACCTGGAATTTCTATAGGGTCGGAGGGGAATTTCCAAAGAACATTCTTAAGTGCATCACTATAACGCTTAGTGCGGCTTGCTAAAGAATTTCTAATAGTTTGTTCTTCCATCTTTTCCTTCTTCTCCCTTTCTTCCTTCTCTTTCCGTTCCTTCTTTTCTCTTTCATCCTTCTCCTTCTGTTCCTTCCTTTCTCTTTCTTCCTTCTCCTTCTGTTCTTTCTTTTCTTCCTCTCTCCTCCTTTCTTCTCTTTCTTCCTTCTCCTTCTGTTCCTTCCTTTCTCTTTCTTCCTTCTCCTTCTGTTCTTTCTTTTCTTCCTCTCTCCTCCTTTCCTCCCTTTCTTCCTTCTCCTTCTGTTCCTCATATTTACGGATTTCGAACTCCAGACGGCGCTTCTGCAGTTCGTAAGCGGTCTCTTCTGGAGATGCTGGACTAGCCTTGAATTCTTCTTCCTTCTTTCCTATCTCCAAGGCCCATTCTTCCATCAATGTATTCCTATCCCAAGTCATAACCTCATCTTCGTCCCTTCCTGCCTTTATAAGATATATCCTAAGGCGCTCAGACGACCTTTTATGAATGTTCGCCTGCATCTCTGCTGTCAACGCTTCCATTTTTACAAACAGTCAATCAACAGTAGACAACAAAGAAACAGACACCACGCAGGAGACACGCTACACAAAAAGAAAATTCCACACAAAACAAAGTGTGACTACGCAGTAGCCAAAGAAGTGCACTCGCCAAGTATGCAAAAGCTACACAAGCTCGCGCAAGCCTGGCCTCGATCCTTACGATGGATCAAACTACAAAGAAACAATCAGCAGAAAATAGGAAAGAAAGACAATAGCTGCCCCCAACTCGGCTGCAACTCCACTCTCTTCTCTCCTTCCCAGCCCCGACAACACCCAGGATCTTACCCGTATGTTGACTGCTGTCTTCTGCCGTCTCAGTCGAACGACGCGCTTCGTCCGTCAGCTGTCGTCTGCCGATCACCCGTCTTTCACGGTAGAAAGGCGTCTCGATCCGTTCACTGTCTGAACAGACCGTCTCTCGATCCGCCCGTTGCCTGAGCAGACCGTCTCTTCGGGTTGACTCCTTCCTCCTCCGGTTCGCTTCTTCTTCTTCACCGGATCCAACACCGATGATCCCACTTCTGACACCAGAAATGTCGCGGTCGAGCCTCTCGAACACGACGACGAACAAACGAAGGAAACTTAAAAGATCTTTATTAACAGAAAGAATCAAATAAGTTAAATTTAAGTCAGCCCGTCAAATATCACAATCGCAGACAGCACACAGGTTGGCTGGTCTCGATTGAACTTCAATCAAATATCGTTACAAGAGCACTTTATCAACGTGCATAAATCTTCGTCAACAGGCTTATTTGTACAGACGCTGCACCTTATATATAGGGTTCTGATGGATTCTAGAAAGTTCTATGACGTCATCGTACTTTTCCCTGGAAAGTCCTGTAGAACGCGTAGATTATTGATACATGCATTGGTCCGCTGTTGTCAGTCCGTGGCGGAATTTTCCCTTAGCTGTAAACAATGTTGTTGACGCACAGCGGGTATTTTCCCCAGCCGCACGTGTCAGCGTAGACCACGACACAATGAATGATGTAAACTTGAATATAATTATTGTCAGAGAAACTGAAAGTTTTTTCTATGTCATGCATTAGATACATTTAGAGTTGTTCAATCCAGTCTCAAAAGTGCATAGTCTGGGTAGGATTGTGTACTTTTGAGATTGGATATACCAAATATACAAAATACACCTGACAATCCCTTAATTAGAACGACATTCATAGCGCCCACAGTGGCATGATGTGGGAAAACTGTAGGCACAATCGTAGGTCCCACAGTGACATAGTGTGGGCAAACTGTAGGCACAATCGTAGGTCCCACAGTCACACAGTGTGGGCAAACTGTAGGTAAAACCGTAGGTCCCGCACCTGGCGATGATTTGCCACTAGCGGTACTATAAAGGCCGACGCTGGGTGCAGTGACATCTTGCCCGCGCCGATCTGCCCTGGGCCTTCCAGCTAACCCTTAGAGCGCAGCCTGCGCACCGCTTAGGGCTTGATGAGGTAAAGACGATAAATGCCGGCCCCGCAGGGGTCCGCCCTTGCGTTCCCTCACGGGTCCACAAACGCGGGCCTGTGAAGTATGGACGGGCGTTGCCCGTTCTCTTTCCCTCTGGGCTGGCGATGGTATTACGCTGTGGGCAAGCAACATCGGCACTACTTGGGTCCTGCAGGGAGTGGCTGTCTGGGGAGCGGTTTGTGTATGTATGGATGTGAAACGTGCCTGTCTTTTGGTTCTGCGGTGAATTTCAGACAGACTGTAATCGTCAGGCAGTTGAATTCTTTACCATCCGCCGAACAGTTGGTTCGTTTTGGATCGATCTGTCTGGGATTCGACTCCAATGTTGCTAAGACGTTGACCACAGGCCTGGCCCTGAGAATGACGACGGTATCCGACTGGTAAGCTCCAATGGTGAGATCAGGGTAAGTGTTGTTATCGATGTCACTCCCTCCAGATAGGGAATAGCCAAAAGATGTCAAATTGGTCACATTAATGTCGGCAGCTGCTATTCTCTGTGAATACGTCTCTATCTTTGATGTTGGCGATCCACGAAAGACATAAATGGCTCCTTTGCCCTCGAAGGGAGCACCCACCACGAAATCTATCGAACAGATTTGTGCAATTTCTTACTAGATGTAGCACGCAATCATACATACATGCATGCATACATTCCCACATACATACACATACACATATACATATATTATACGTAAATGCATACATGCATGCATATGCACACATACACACACATGCAATTGTAATTTAAAACTTCTATTGCGCCGGTGTCTAATGCACAAGGTATCAGCCGATAGCGCACCAATAGCAAACAGCCATCAGGTCAATATCCAGATGATCAGCTCATGAGACAGTACTGAAGCCTAAGGAGATTAACAAATTTGCACATATATACATACATACACACATACATACTACACTGTTATAATAATAACAACAGCAGCAAAAACAACAACAATAATAATATATAATATAAATTATAATAATAATAATAATAATAATAATAATAATAATAATAATAATAATAATAATAATTATAATAATAATAATAATAATAATAATTATACTATAATAATAATAATAATAATAATAATAATAATAATAATAATAATAATAATAATAATAATAATAATAATAATAATAATAATAATAATAGACGATTAGGTGCCGTTCCACACGAATTTTATTGTTCTTAATTAATATTTAAGTCCCTGAGGGATCATGTATACCTCGGGGCATTAAAAAAATAATAATAATAATAATAATAATAATAACAACAACAACAATAATAGAAATAACGACAAAAATATTAATATTATTATTAATAATAAAAGCAACAAAAATAATAATAATAATAATAACAATAATAAAATCACGTGGTCTCGTCCCCGCGCGGTCGGTTGTTTTGACGGTGGTGAGTTTTCATTGATTTTAAATGTTCTAAAGTGGTTCCTCGAACTGAATTGCAGCAAGTTTACTCAGTTTGCACTTCGTCCCGCCGACACGGCTGGAATTTTGGATTTTGAGAATTTCGTTGGAGCCATTTTGGCCAAGTTTGCACGCTTTGTCCCGATGACCTATTTTACCTGTTAGCGCTATGTCGAGGCGCACCAGCCAATCACAGGCCTCTATCGATCAACAGCCTAATGTCAACAAAGCCAGCGGTGTGTGTAGCAGGTGCTTGGCGGTAAGACAACTGCACCTCAAGGACGGAACCGTCCACCTGCACGGCCCCAGGAACAGCCCCTGCCCCGGCTCGCGACAGCCCCCGCTGTCCTCGACGTCGGTGAGTGCTGCAGGGACAGAAGAACCTCAACCTGTCGATGGAGGGGCAGTGGGGTCGGCTCAACCTGACCCCACGAACGGGGCCTACACAGCATGCGCCAGCAGTGGTTATGACCGACTACAACACCCAAGACAACAAGGCGGCAGGATACTTAAACATATCCCCAAAGGGGCCAGATTTGCTTGTTCTACAGCCCTTACTGCCATCCTGCAAGCCATCTGTGACAAACCGGAGAGAGTCGAGCCCTGGCGTCAACTGTTGTGGTTCGCCGCTAACATACTGGAGCAGCCACCGCGGGCAGGCAGGAGACGCAATCTCGCGAATATAGTCAAGAAACGATTGGACAGACAGGACTTTCATCGAACCGAGGACGCGATTGAGAAGGACAGGGACAGCGGGCGCTACAGTAAAGGATGGAACGCAAAGGACCTGCTCCTGGCGGCGGTCAATTCTAAACTCGAAGAGGGCAACATACGGGCAGCCACACGGATTCTCTGCAGCCGCGACTTCCCGGTTAGAGCAACGAACGAAACTTTTGCCTCTATGCAAGAAAAGCACCCCACGGACGGCTGGAGCGCTAACCTAGCGCTACTACCGAATGTGGCAGAGACCATTCCAATTCAGGTCACAGAGAAAGAAGTAGAAGACGCTGTCCGATCTTTTCCGACTGGATCATCTGGAGGCCCGGATGGCATGCGTCCCCAACACCTGCTGGACCTGCTGAAGAATCGCGAGTCCTCGGAGGATCTACGTCAGGCCCTGACAGGATTCGTCAACATTATGCTGAGGGGCGAATGCCCGCAAGAGGTCCGCAGCCTGATGTTCGGTGGTAGCCTCATAGCCCTCTCAAAAAAGACCGGAGGGCTCAGACCTATCGCAATTGGCTACGTGTGGAGGAGGCTTGCGGCAAAATGTGCCAACAAATATGCAATTAATAAGCTGGCGCCAGTCTTCGCGCCCCTCCAGGTTGGCATCGGCACTCCGGGTGGAGGAGAGGCCGCGGTCCACGCGGCAAGAGGTTTCGTGACTGACATGACTCAGGATAAGATCTTCGTCAAACTGGACTTCGCCAACGCCTTCAACACCATGCGCAGAGATGTGATGCTCCAGGCAGTACACGACACCATTCCCGAGCTCTACGCCTTCGTTCACCAGGCATACTCGGCGGAATCTCTTCTTCAGTTCGGTGCGTTCGAGGTCAGGTCACAAATGGGGCCACAGCAAGGAGACCCTCTGGGTCCTTTACTCTTTTGCTTGCCGTTACAGCCATACCTGCGCAATCTTGAAGCCGACTTCCGGTTAGGATTCCTTGACGACATCTCACTGGGAGGCAAAATGGAGAACATTCGACACGATCTGGCCACAATAGCGGATCTAGAACAATCACTGGGCATCCGTCTAAACCGACAAAAATGCGAGTATCTCTCGGATATCGAGTGCACGGACGACGCTCTTGCCGGCTTCCAACGAGTGGATCGAGATACTGTAACCCTGCTTGGTGCACCATTGTTCAGAGGGAAGGCCTTGGACAAAGCACTGCAGGACCACAGCAACACATTAGAGATGGCGTTGAATGATCTCACTTGTCTCCAAGCACAAGGCGCGCTCATGCTACTACGATCCTGCTTCGGAGCGCCGAAACTTACATACCTACTACGCTCGGCCCCTTGCTGGGGTCACCCCCTCTTGGAAACTATCGACACCCAGATGAGACATGGCCTTGAGAGGATCCTTAACATCGAACTAAACGACACTCAGTGGCTACAGGCCACACTGCCAATCAGGGATGGCGGCCTCGGCGTGAGACGGGTCACGATGCTGGCATCTTCAGCTTTTTTAGCGTCAGCTGCATCGACCAAGACACTCGGGGCGGCCATCCTCGACCGTGAGGAACTGATGGATGATTTCGAGAAGGAAATACAAGAATCTCGAAGATCGACGTTGCCAGTAGGCGAGGCGCCAGCTTGGAACAGACAGAAGACCTGGGACAGACCCTTGATTGATCAAGACAAGGCGACGGTGTGGTCTGCGAACATCGACCCACTAAACCGAGCAAGACTGGGAGCAGTTTCATCGCCCCACGCCGGAGACTGGCTTTCAACCGTGCCAATAGCTTCCTGCGGACTGGGTCTGAGCAACGAAGCGATCCGAGTGGCGATTGGCCTACGCCTGGGCCTCAACCTATGCGCTTCACATCAATGCCAATGTGGTCAGATTGCGGACCCTGGAGGTCACCACGGACTGGTGTGCAAGCAATCTGGAGGAAGAGCAAGCCGACACTTCGCAATGAATGATGCCATATGGAGAGCCCTTCAGAGAGCAGACATCCCCAGCTCGAAAGAACCCCCAGGGCTCCTGCGCACCGACGGAAAGAGACCGGATGGAGCGACGCTCGTACCGTGGGCAGGGGGAAAGTACATGACCTGGGACGTAACCAGCATCCATACTTGCGCAGCATCTTACATTCAAATTACGTCGACAACACCTGGGAGCGCAGCTGAACTGGCAGCCTCGCGCAAAATCACGAAATATGCAGATCTCCCCGCAACTCACAACTTCGTTCCCATTGCCCTAGAATCACTGGGCCCAATAAATAGGTCAGGACGAGAGTTCATTTCGGAACTAGGACGTCGGGTGACTGCCGCCACCGGCGATCCTTTGGAAACCAAATATCTGTTCCAGCGTTTGTCAATCTGCACGCAGCGGTATAACGCCATAGCATTCAGAGGGACTTTTATGCACAACACCGGGGACGAGGACCACGAGCCATACTAGGCGTTATTATTCTTCGGAATTGCTTTTAGAAGCCTGAGGGATCATTTATACCTCGGGCAAAAAAAAATAATAATAATAATAATAAATAATAACTATAATTATAAAGCAGCCTTCATAGGAAATGCTTATTATGTACTTAAAAGGCACAGCATTAGATGTGTATAGTTATCGAACCGAACCTTGATATCCGTCCCTGTCCAAGTCTCCGATGGTCGCCAGGGCTAAACCGAATCTTGCGTCGTAACATTTCAATGCCTCGCATTCGGCTTCCTTCATAGATCGGCTCGTTATCTTCGTCGGCTTCGATGTAAACCCCTTGAAAACACTCAATAACTTTCAGATACCAGACGCACCTTGCTATTGAAATACAGTAAAACACGAATTGAAGAATCACGTCTCACAGACGTGTTTCACTGTCATACGCCTCTTGCTCTCTCTCTCTCTCTCTCTCTCTCTCTCTCTCTCTCTCTCTCACTCTCTCTCTCTCTCTCTCTCTCTCTCCACAGGTCTTTCACTCAAAACTGAAAACACTGCTTTTCACAAATCCTATCTCAATTCCTCCCCTTCCCCACCTCCATTGCCGTTTCAACTCTAAATACCATCCACCTCAGCCGCCTAACATCCTGCCTAGTGCCTACTTGACTCTCTGGATTTGGACTCCTGCCTATAGATTTTGTTTTGAGTAAGCGCCTGTGAATAAGCTGGTTCCCGCGACTTCACTTTTTTGGGCGCTGTAGAAATGTCGAGTTTGCGATTACGATGACGTCAACTATGATCTTGCTTGACGTAGAAGAAAGAATGATTTTGTATGAATGAGGGTCGGACTGATAGACGAACCGTTGGATGGATAGATGGGTGAATAGATGAATGGATGATTGGATGGTTGTATGGTCGGATAGATGAATGGGTAGATGACTGGGTTCATGTATGTAAGGAGGAATGGATGAATGGATTGACGCGATGGATGAATTTGACTGGATTAATTGGAATTGGATCCATAGATGGATGGTTGGAGTATAAATCAACGTTTAGATCAATTGGACAGGATTGCATGGATCGATGGATGGATAAAGCAATGGAGGGATGAATGGTTGGAAGGGCGGATGTTGAATGGTAGTCAACTGACGATGTTTACCCCTTCAGTGTTGAAGTAGATGTAAATGGCTCCACCAATTCCACGCCCCTGATAAAATGGAGCTCCGACAACCAGATCGTTTTTCCTGCATTAAGAACAAAATATGATATAACAATCGTCTGCAGGTAGATGCATACATACATTACATACATAAATACATAGATGCATACATACAGAAATATATACATATATAAATCTCCCTTCCTACTTGTCTTTCATAGTAACACCTTGCAACTCTGTTAAAGGTCGCTCCTCTCTTCGATCATCATTTGCTGGAAAGTATGTTGTTCCTGGTACACGTCTTGTCTTCGGTCGGCGCTCATTCACTGTTGCCGGTCCATCCATCTGGAACTCTATACCTCCTCATGTTCGCAACTCTTAGCGAGACTGTGTTTCGCTCTAAACTGAAAACTTACCTCTTCCAGTCTACTTATGGCTCTGAATGAATGAAATAATGAATGATTGAATGATACGTAATAATGGGTTGTAATAAAATAATAGCCAGCCCGTTCTCACCCATCTCCGTTGAAATCGCCAACAATGATATCATAGCCAAATCCGGAGTAGAACTGGTCGCCCAAGAGTCGATACTCAAATAGAAGTTGCGAGTCTGCTCCTCTGTTCGGTCCCTGTCGAAAGAAGAGGACCTCACCGGTACCACGTGACTTAGGAGCGCCGCCAATGAACGCGAGACTTCCGTCTTCAAATATGTTCTCTCCGACCCTAACGGCCATTCCTAAAGTTCATCAGTCAGCACTCTGTCATTCCAATGATGCGAAGAAAGCACTGGAGTTCAGTAAGCCAAACAGTTAGCATGCATTGAATTTAATATAAACTTCTTAAGGTGTTCTATAGGTAACGATATTTGAACAACTGTATGTAGGCCTACGTATGATGCGAAGAAAGCACTGGAGTTCAGTAAGTAAAAATGATTATGCTTTGTGTCTAACTACTGTTAAATATTACTTGTTTTGTTTTTGTTATTGGGACCAATAAATAAACAAATTGAAATTGAAATGGTATGTATGCATGTATGTATACATGCATGTATATACATTTGTTTGTATGTATGTATGTATGAATGTGTGCATGTAGTCATATATGTAGGCATATATACTTGTGTCTATGTATGCATGCATGCGTGCTTGTATGACAACGAAAGTCCGAGAGTCAAACGACATCGTTTGGTAGCAGAGGCCGTTGACTTCTTGTTTATCTTTTTTATTCTCAAGGGTCGCTTCTTGTGCCTCATTCTCACTTTATTCCTCTCTCTCGTGTTTTCCGCTTTCATTTGAATGTATCAAGATACTTAATGTAGCACCTTTTATTTGTCTCACAAAAGCGCTTCACGCATGGCTGATCTAAACAAGTGCGTTTAAAGACAGCTTCAGAATGTTTGCTACACGGGGATGAGTGCAGCACTATATGTAAATGCAATGAAAGACTGCTTTCTCTCTGTGGGCGTCTTGAGAAGTTTCCCTAGTAGTCTTAAATAGATCTTTGTAACTTTAAGCATCAATGGATCATGGATGGCATGGAAGGGCGTGAATTTGCCCCTCAGAGTGGCGGGCCAAACTCCTCCACCCTTCCTTCCCCTTCCCTCTACTTTCCCTTATCCTGCCTACATCCCTCCCACTCCCCTGTATTCATATGTTGTTGCTTTGCCCTCCATTTTTAAGGTCACTCTCACATAACATGTTTACACTCTGTTAATATGCTGGCAACACTGAGATCACGATATACATAAACAACAAACAGTTAATCATTTGAATCTAATGAAAAGTCAGAACATTCCAAAAGCACCACATTTACAGTTACACAGTCATTTAGAAATGCGCAGGCCTACACGTCAAATAAAGCGGGCCAAAAATGGTGGTCACTGTCACCACCACTTTTAAAAGCGGCGGTGACCGGAAACCATCGTCACAATAGAAGGTTACGAATAAGGTGGCATGCTGTGCCTCAGCTGGTTAGAATCAACGACGATTTGGATGCTCTAAGAGAAAGTGTCATTTACCGAGATAAAAGATGATGCCATTTACCGAGATAAGAATTGGATGGAACGCGGTCTTTACTGTCGCTTTCGTACCAATCACTGATAACTTGGGAATACTTAAAGAGAGCTCCTGTCCACGTCAGTGGACCGGGCGTTCCGAACAACATGTCGCCATTCTATAAGGTAGCAATTCAGTCGTTAATAACTTCCGAAAAATTATAAGAACCGCTTGCAGGCTGCATGGACTGGTGGATGGATGAATGAATGCGTGGATGGAACGATGGATAGATGGAATTGTCGATGGATGGATGAATGGATAACGAATGAATGTGCGGATGGATTAAGGGATTGGAGGATGGATTAATGAATCATTGGAAGGTTTGATAGATGGACGGACTGATGGATGAATGAATGGTTGGGCGATATAAGGAATAAATGGATGGATGGATGGACGGAGGGACGGGGTTATGGTGGATTGGTGATGGATCATGGATAGATTGATCGATGGAATGATGGATGGACGAATGGTTAGATGAGTGAATGAAGAAGATATATACACAATGGATGGATGGATGAACAGATCGATAGATATATGAATGAATGAAGAGATAGATGAAAAATGAGTAGATGGACGACTGTGAATATGATGAAGGAATAGATGAATAGATGGACTGAGAGGCAGACGGAGAGATAGATGGATGGATGGATGGATGGATGGATTGAAGGACGGTCGGACTCATGGGTGAATGTATGTATGACGGATTCTATAACAAATTAATAAAATAAAAATCAAACAGACTTGGATTTGTTGATGTTACATATTTGTATCAGCCAAATTATTTTATCGTCTTCGTATATCGTTTAATTCTATGAGCTTTAATCGCGCGTGTCACCTTGTGAAAAGCCACGCTGGTTCCTGCCTGACAGAAGCCATACTGTTCGTGAGCCTTATCCTTTGGCTTGGCACTGCACGGTTCGTATGTGTCTGTTGTTTCTTCTAAAATATTACTAAGAGAATAACAGATGCCCTGACCCCAAACAAAACTTTGTTTGGAGGGGTCAATCTTCTTGTATCTGTGAGCACACGCCTGAAAATAAACAATCCATTTATAGAATCACAGAAAAAGTTAAAGAAAAGAAAGTTGTAATTGCATTATTACTATCAGCTTCTATAGCGCCCGTGTATATTGCGCAGACCATCAACTGCGATGATGAACCAAAATGAAGCAGACGTCAAGGTCAGTACCCAGAAAGTCAGTCCGCTGCCAAGACACAGGGGCAGCCGAAGGTAGATAGATGTATATGTAAATCTGCGGAATTTCACAGTGCATGCCACATAAAAGTCGCGTCGGGGAGACCAGTATAATCAAGTTTACAATAGCCAGGCTGCTTTGTATGTTCCGGTGTCAGGTCAGAACTCCGGGAAGGTCAAGCCGAGGAGACAGCATGGTGGTGCTGTGGCAATCGCTGATGATGGTGGTCGTGTGGTGGCACATGAGTAGAATCAGGATAGGATAGCTTGAAGAGTTCGGTTTTCAGTCGTCAGTGGATTGGTAGTTCATTCGAAAGAGCTGTTGCAGCATAGACCACGGAGCGGTTACAGAATTTCAGAGAGGATGAAACTAGAGAAAGAGAAAGATATGATGATGAGCGAGTAGAACCGGGCGGTTGGATGATGAACAACTGACGCATGTCAGAGGTCTGAGAGGCCTGAATGGCGTTGTAGGTAAGAGATACAGTATTGTAAAGAATGTGCAGAGGAACTATTTGCCAATGAAAAGATTCGAGAAAGGTGGTGGTGTTTGGGAGTTTTGGTGATTGTGCGGCAAGAGCGTTCTGGACTATTTGCAGGCGTTTCATTTTAGAAGTGTCGATGTTGTAGAAAAGTGAATTACAGTAGTCGAGCTTGGAATTGCGGTGGCTATCGTGCACGCTGGCTTGTAATCAAATATTGGTAGCAGTCGACGAAGATCACGATTGTGCACATAGCAGGGGCGAGATACGTAGCTGGATGATGTGATTAGCAAAGGTAGGGTTTTTTGACGATGATTCCAAGGTTGCGGACACGAGAAGAGTGAGGCACGGGAGAAGTGAGATCTGCGGGAGAAAGGTTGGATGGATAGGCTATAGTTTGCTTATTGCCCGAGGAATCCAATAATGACGAATTGTGTGTTTGAAAGGTTTAGTCACAGCAGGTTGGCGGACATTCAGGCTGATATCTGGGTGATGGTGTTAGGTAGATGATTTTGTGCATCTGGACGGGTGTAGGAGAGAAAGATATGAAGAGTTGCATATCGTCAGCGAATAGGTTATGATCAACATAGTTTGCTGAGTGAGGTAGGTGCAAAGAATGAACTGCAGAGGATCGAGAACAGAACATTAGGGAATACCGCATACATGCATATATACATACTGCATACATACATGCATACATACATACATATATGCATACAAATATGCATACATACATACATACATTTACATACATACATACATACATACATACATACATACATACATAAATACATACATACATACATACATACATAGTTATTACATACATACATACATACATACATACATACATACATACATACATACATACATACATACATACATACATACATACATTACATACATACATACATATACATAAGCATATACACATACATGCATACATGGACATACATGCGTAAATACAAACAAACATATGCATATATATATATATAACGTCGCCTGAGAATTATCTTGTCGTATCTCCACTTTTTTTCGAAAAGCAGTTTAGAGTTGATTTGTAGCAGAATTGTTTGGATCTTTCTTCAGTTTCAATGGCTAAGAGATACAACAAGTCGTTTTAAAGATATTCAACAAAATATACTGTCGTATGTCGACCTATGTCCTGTTTTCAGACAGATTTTATCGTATCTCCGCACAGCATTCGTTGTGTAGCAGTGTATGTTGTTGTATGTCCAGAGAAAGCTCGTCGTTGATTGGACGAGCAGGAGATACAACAGTGTAAACCTGTGCGCTTAGTTGGATTAAAATGTCGCATATCAGACGATTAAAAGTTTTTCTTTTAAAAATCCGGACTATATCCATGAATATTTTAACGAAAACACTCTCTAATAATTGGTCGTTGCTTTGATTTAATCATTTCATGTCTTTGTTTTCCGTAGGATGGTCTGTAACATTTGAAAATCTGTTTTATACCAAATTTTCATAAATTTCTTGAAAACAGCTCTATTCGTAAATTTTTAAATGCAGGGTCTTTATGCAATGTTTATGTTTTAATATGACGTCTGTGTGTGAACTGTAATTTGATAATGCCCTCCTTATTGCATTGAATTTCTTATTTTTCCGCAAAATGTGGCCCAAACTTCAACCTCGATTATCTCGGAATTTTGGAAAATGGAGATAGGGGCCTACGCGAGGATAATTCTCAGGCGACGATATGCATACAGTACGTATTATAACTAGACAACTGTATTACGCATTTAACCCTCAATGGGTCCATGTCAAGAAGTTACGTTCCAGGTCCTTGGGGTTCAAACTGCACCCCCTATTTGTTTGAGAATATAAATGAAGGATACGCGCTGTCTACCGGTAATCGAATACCATGTATTTTATATAAACATACCGTTCAATTTTTTCTCCAAATGACATATCTAAATCGTTCAGTTACATATATTTGTCACACAGTAGGCCTACATTTGATATATTGACAGAGTGTGCCAGACAAGCAGGCCTACAGCACTTAGGCTATCGCAGAATTTGCGCGTCTTCCTGTCAAACTCGCGTGGGCACAGATGACAATAACATCCCTGTGTCCTCTTCACTTTAGCTGGTATCTCAGTTCCTGCTTCGAATTCTCCAGAGTCCAGTTTTATAAGTTGGATTGCATCCATGATCGGTCTTTTGAGCAGGGCTGGCTTGTCCAAACGTCTTCTTATAAGTGGCTCGGCAAGAGACTCCCGAGACTGACGAATTCCTCGGACACATGATCTTCGTTATCAGAGGCAGTACCAACTTCAGGCAAACAATCTCCATCTTCACTATCATCGGCATCACCTTCAGCTACACTGTCTTCATCAACTTCTGTATCCTCTTCCATAATCAGTCGAAGAGCTTCAGCTGTGGAATACCTAGCCATGGTGTTATTTATTTTCTACTACTTGAAATGTAAGCAAAACAAAATGACTGACTTTTAAAAAGTAAAACTAATATCAGGAAGTATTCTAAAATATAATAACATAACAAATTATTGCAGTAATTAGCACCAATTACCTGAATTTGTTTATCATATCAACGTCATAATTTGGGGGTGCAAATTGCACCCCCGATGAACCTGTGCTGGGAAAAATTGACGTCAACTCTTTTTAAATCGTTTTATGCATGACTATAGCAAAAAATGATACACTGACAATGTCCTAGAAGATAACTGCTGACATTTTAATAATAACACGTGAGTAGCCTTATAAACGGCCAGGGGGTGTAGATTGCACCCCAAGGAACCATTGAGGGTTAACGTACTTACCAGTGCAGAACCACCTGCAGAGTTTTGACTGGACACTGAGACTCCCAACCATTGGTTGGATTTATTATAGTCGGCTAAAATGAAATTTCACACAAATCTTAGAAATATAGCAAGCACATCGGATCATATATCTGATCACATCAGATTACATAAGATAAAATTGATCACATCAGATCACATTAGATCATAAATCAGATGAAATCAGATCACATCAGATCAGATTTGACATTAGAACACACCAGATTACATCAGGTGACATAAGAACACATCAGATCACATCCCATTCAGATGCCATAATATCACGTCAGGTCACATTGGATGATAGTATGACAGAGAAGAAATAGTAGATATAGAAATAAGGCAGTAGGAAAACAGGAGAAGTAATAGCAGCAGTCATGATGATAAGTTTGGTGTTAGTCTGTATAGAGTGTAGATCAGGCTGAGATATTAATAGACTGAAATATTGCTAGGTAGTCTTAGTAACAGGGAGAGATCAGGTAACGAAGCTCAGCTTGACCAGGCAACAGGTTATTAGTGAGAGGTAGATGTACGCATAGACTCGGCAGAAGACGCTTAGATAAAAATAGTTTCACTGGGTAAACTAGAGCGAGCAGCAGTCAGACAAAGAAATTAGCCAGAAATAGGATGTACTAGTAACCGACTGACCACAGAATTAGGGGAGGATCAACCAGGAATTTGGAGGAAGAGATTCAGGTAGGAAGCTGCTTAGGAGGAAAAATAATTTAAGCGGCAGGCAGAGAGAGAGAACGAGGAGATTCGGGCGAGAACACCAGCCGAGATGGTCAGAGCGGTCAACACGACGCTGCGGTAGAAGAGCTAGGAGAAGGGAGAAGAAACGATGAAAGATGTAGAACAACAGAAAGGATGAGGAACAAAAAGAATCAACGGTATTAAGTTAAGTAACGGAGTTTAATTATTATTATTATTTTACTGTCTTGAATTATTATTATTAGCATCGTATTCTTAACATCATTACTAATCTCATTTAAGCGAGTGCTCTCAATTGTGATGCTATGTAGTTCCCATGTAAACTTTGACAACGTGTGTCTAATTTAATAAATCATTTAAATTGAATTATGTTTTAATATATTTAATTTATAACTTTAACTGTGTGATAATAGCATGGCGCTACAGTGGACATGCGGTACTGCACATGGAATATATAAATGCAGCCGCCAGATTAAGAGAGCGCCTAGCAGGCTACTCTCACATTTCTAACTTTTTGTTTGAACAACTGCATTGGCTTCCTCTCTCTGCCCACATTAAATTCAGTATCCTCGTTCTGGTCTTCAAGACACAATGGGGTCTTGCCCTGATGTATTACTCCGGCCTCTTTCAGCCTCCTCGCATCGTCCACTCGGCTCTTCAAACAGACTTGATCTATTATAGCTCCTCATACTAGAACAGCTATGACTCAGTCCCGGTTCTTCACCTCAATTGGTCCCTCTCTTTGGAATGTGCTGTCTCCATCTACTCGCTCTCAAATTTTAGCTGGTAAACCCTCCTCCTCCTTTGCTTTTCTGAAAACCTATTTCTTCTCTCGTGGTCTGCGGCATTGGGATCGCCTCTGAATGGTTCACGCTACTCGAGGCGCTATATAAATATTTGAATACAACACAGTACAATATACAAAATAACAAGTTATAAATGACTACTTCAATCTGGAGTCGACTGTCGAGTTTAGTGTTCCATTGATTAGAGTTCGTGTAACTGAAATGTTAAACTAAAGACTTTTGGCCACATGGTTTCAAGCTTACACTACAGGAAAGGCATGGTTTTCAACCTGAGAGACAGATAGCCTATACTCATTAGTTTTGATATTGAGCCAAGTAAACCATGCGATGGGTCGCATGGGTCGATAATTTCTTGCGGCCTTTCTCTAGTTACCCTCCGGCGGTGTTCATTGTAAGCCGCGCTTCTACGATATATATTTTTCTATATTTTTCACTTTTCTCGTATTAGTTCAACCATGCTCACTGAAGTTATTTTTTTGAGTGAAAATTGGGGCAAAGCGCCGCCTTTCCCGGATACATTAGTCAGAGGCACGGACCTCCAACCTCCTATACCAATGCCGTTGCCCCAAAGTTATTATAAATTTAATGTGCTAACAATACATAGCCTATTATACGGGTATGAGCATAGAACCCCACGCCATATATTATCAACTGTTCTTTATATACAAGAATATATATATATCCTATATATAATGTGTATATAATATGTATATATATATGTGCGTATATATCCTATATTATGTAACTTATATATTTGTATGCATATAATTATGTATATATATGTGTGTGTATATGTATATAGGCCAACATAATTATATCGGCAGTGAAAGGTGAAAACGGATAAAAGATAACACAAAACACAAGATAAACAGTCCAAATGGAAAATAAATATTAAAAGTCATAAATTTTTACAGTTTTTCAATATAGTCTCCGCCACGTGGTAGACATTTTCACCAGTGATGCTTACGTGGCCTTACATCGTCCACAAAGAACTTTCCATGAAGCTGTTCAATCCACATATATATATGGCCTGAATAACAGTTTCATCACTTTGAAAGGCAAGTGCACTGAGCGAAAATAGGGCGCGTGAGTCAGCAGTTCGAAGTCGCATTCAAGTATAGCGACCTTGGCAAAATTGGATGTGTGGGCTTGAGCGTTGTCGTTATGAGGCGAGACTCATTGGCACAACTTTCCATGACGTTTTTCCTTGATAGCTGCATTCAGTTTCCGGATTAATTCAGCGCAATAAACACCTGTGACTGTCTTTCTCCTCGCTCCAAGTAGTCAATCATCAGAACACCATCACTGGCCCAAAAGATCGACGACATAGCCTTGCCGACTGAGGCAATCTGGCGAAACTTGACCTGCGACGGTGACGTAGCATGCTTCCACTGCACGCTCTGTAGCCGGGTCTCAGGGTCATCATGGTGAGCCCAGGCCCCATCCATAGTTACAGATCTGCGGAGAAACTTCACAGGATCTGCCTTGTAGACCTCGAGATTATCGCGGGAAGTTTGCAGCCAGACTTGCTAGCTTTCGGCCGTCAGGGTTGGGTTAATGCCGGTGTCCCGTGACAGAGTCTCCGGCTAAAAGTCTCCCCCGAAGACTCTATTTCGATACAGATTCTCCCCCCGACCGATCTGTTTCAGAATAAATTCACCCCCCTCCCCCAGGGCCCAGAGACTTTGCTTCAGAATATTCCGGAGTGGAGGGAAACTGAATATTTCATCCCTCATTGAAATAAACTCTCCCCGGGGGAGACTTTATTGAAACTCAAGATAGGCTATATTATTATCATCTTATTTATTGCATTGTTTTGCTAACTGATGCAATATATTCGTTCGTAATGATGATTAACATCATAATAATTATAGATTAGTACAGAGTAGAAATCTTGAAGAAGCGCTATATTAATGTTCAGTTACATTGCACTTATTATAGCACACCAATCAACTTTATTTTAGCTTCCTTGGTTTAACAAATGCTTGGGTATAAGACTAAGAATCCTCTCTTTATCCAACATGCGGCCAATCTTTAATGGTTAAAAAGTTACGCATTCACTTGGTATATGATGTCATTATTAATTAGCCTTATTAATTACTGCTTATCTGCTTATTAAATTGTCCTTTCCCCTTCTGTTTGTCTCTTTTCGCTGAATGGTTTCACATTAGTTGTAGGCCTATATTTGTTCTTCTTGATGTACCATAGCAAATTCAAAGTGTTAACCGTTCTGTTATCTTGTTAGCTAATTATTAGCAAATAGTTGTCCCTGCTAGCGGGATTTTCATCCTTGTTGGGCCTTCCTTTGTCACCTCACTCATCTGCTTGATAAATGGAAGTTAAATATCGGTTAACTTCATCCATCAGCAAAGTCTGCATTGCTGACACAGAATAAAACAGATTTCTCTCGTAGACGACGTTCCTCATCTCCAGAATATTCTGCTGCATAGGCCTCTTCGTTTTTGGTAATGTAGACTCTAATTATTAAGCAAAGCTTCACATTCAGACTTGTCCAGGAAAATAATTTTGAACTGTTTCACTAAGTAGTACTTATTAGGCTAATGCGACTTAGAGCCAAAATGTTTTTCAACACTATGAAAGAACCAGGCAACCACATGAAAAGCGTTGCCACCTTTTCCCGTAGAAATCGTACCGTGACGTTTGGGTTTCAGACTAGACCAGATTAGGTCAATCCTTATCATTGTTTTGTTGCGACATCGGTTGATGCTTTGTGCTATTTGGGTGGCTAATTTGGTAATTTATGATTTAGTCAATAGACTAATCGTCCTAGTTTCCGCCAACAAAGTAGCCTAATTGGTGTTGTCTTTTCTGAAAACAGGGTCGGAAACAGGATGTGAGCATAGATATAATTCAGTAAAACATAAAATACAACTCGCATCAATTTCAACATGAGGGTTGTCTGTACTATTTATAATCGTAATCGTATTCGCAATCACAATCTCGAGAATTTTACAGCGCCCAAAAAGCGAAGTCGCGGGAACCGGCTTATTCACAGTACAGGCGCTAAGTCAAAACATAATCGACAGGCGGGGGGTGAAATCTGTTCCAGGTTCGAATCTAAAGGCAAGCAGACAGTCAGGCGGCTAAGGTGGATGGTGTTTAACATTGAAACGGCGAGGGAAGTAAGTGGAAGAGGAGGAAGCAGGCTATGATTGCGAAAGAGAAGTTTTTCAGTTTGAGTGAAAGACCTGTGCAGAGATAGCAAGAGGTGAGGTTTTGGTGAGTTCGTAGGATAGATTACAAATTTGCGTAATTCTGGAGGAAGCTTACTTCATTTGACGCTAAAAATTCATACATTAATTCGCTCATTTAACTTAAATGCTCTAACAGTAATTTGTTTCTATTCAAAGTTTCAAACTGATGAAAATCGGTGGTATTTAACAATAATATTTATTTCAATCCGAAAGTGATCACTTTTCTATTTATACTGCCATAATATGTGATTTAGTTGAGCCTTTAGGAATGTATTTTCAATTCAGCTGAGCTCGATGCTAGCTAGGCCTGCACATAATTATGTTCATTACACGGATAGGCCTACAAATAAAATGACGTATAAGCTTACTAATTACTACGTAAAATGATGATTAATGTTGAGTTGGTCCATGTTGACTCCAGTTACGCCACTGCAATTAAATGCAACGAAGATATCCCAGCTGCTGCAGCAACGTCGTATAATTATAGGACATCTAACACCCGAGACAGTTATCCTATGTGAGTTTCATAAGTCCAACATTTGGAAACATATTATAGGCTATGTGAGACTCATAACAATTATGAGAATATTGCCACCATGTCAACTGTGGCTCATACACATGACGGTGGTGATGTATTGGTTTACTTACCTCCATTTTTCCAAACTGTTGCTCAAACTTTCAAGCCTTTCGACACAGCTGGTCTTAGTTTGGTGCAGTTTGAATTTGTATTGCGTTGGTTTTAGTTTGGTGCAGTTTGGTTATTATTGCGCTAGTCTAACTTTGGGTGCAGTTTGGTAATTATTATTGCGGCGGCCAAATTTTGATTGTAATTTGATATTCTTACAGCGCTGGTCTTAGTTTGAGTGTTGTTTGATTTTAACTGACTTACTATCTAATTTTTCATCTATGACCAGACGAGTACAGTCGCTGCTGTTCGCCGACAGAGGACAGCTGTAGACGGCTCCGGGTTCGGAAACTGCAAGTGTAGGTATATTCTCCTTTGGAGCGCCAACTATTACCCTGCAAACGTAGTGACAGAATATGCTCAGTGCAAACGGATCAAAAGGCGTACATGTAAGTAGGCCTAATAGAAATAGTGAATGCGCCTTATAAATGAATCTATTAACTAATTTAACTTAGATAAAATTAGATTTTGAATATAGACAGGCTTGACAGAGTGCGAGCCACGAATGAATACAATTAATAATGAGCTAAAAAATTGCATTTAGTGAATGCAATTATGCAAGGTGAGTAAACTTAGAGAGGACTTAGTTTCAGACTGCTATAAAACTGGAGTTAGGTGAGTTTCAGAGCTTGCGTATCTGAGCCTGGATATCAAAGTGTGGGTATCACTAGGGTTGCCAAACGTCAGGCAAAAAAAGGAGAACATGTCCTCTCTTTTGGGGTCATGTCCTCTGTCTGCCAGGCAAAAGCTAAAAGCCTGGAAAATGTCCTGCTTTTTGTATGTTTGTTGTACTGGGCTATTGGCTAGTCGGCCTATTTTAAGGCTGCTTTAAACGACTTACACGCGCATGTTGAAGGCAATAATTCTTACAAGTACAATATGAAGGATTGTCCTTGTGAGAAGTTCTATGCCAGGGATGGCGAACCTCTGGTACGCGTGCCCAAAGTGGCACGCGTTCAAATGTTTGGGGACGCGGCATTTCGAGCGTTCCTCAAAATTTCAAACTTAGAAGTTAGAAACACAAAATCATTGATAGGAATCCGCATTTTCTTTTATGAAGGACTTAATGGTAACACCATTCTTAAACCACCATTGAAATAATGTTTTTTAATTCATTTTTACGCTGTGTCAATTAAAACGTACATGAGAAAAACAATTATATAGGCCTATACTGCAAAATTCCGTGTGGCACGCGAGGGCATGTTTTTAAATGTTTTAACGGCATTTGGCACGCACCTTAAAAAAAGGTTCGCCACCTGTGTTCTATGCATATGTTATTTGTAACGAGGATTTGCTGCGGAGAGCTGATTTCTCGGAGAAACACCGTACGTAATCGAGAAGGTGAAATTAATTGCTTAAAATAAATACTTTGCAATATTATGATAAAACCCTCAATAAATTATAATTTCATAGAGCTTTCCAATGTGACTTAGTTTCCTGGTTGCTAAGGAGACCCCTCTGACTTCGGAGTACGGAGTGAAGCATTGAAGGCGTCCTCCTTTGTCCTCCTTTCCGGCTTTCTGTGTATTCCTTAGGCTATACATGTATCTGGCAACCATAGGTATGGTATCACAGCCTGGCCATCACAGCCTGGGTATCAATGCCTGAGTATTACAGATCTGTTGGTGGCAAAGGAGAGAACAGCATAGATAACTGCCAACATTTTCTAGAGGTATTACATGACCTGCGGAATGCGTGAAACTTTTAGAGGAGTTTTCAAAGCTGGAGTTATCAGTAAGTGAAATAACTGAATTGAACGAAGGACGTTCTAATTTTTAAAAGAAGGAAAAAATAAAAGGAGAAAACAAAGAATAAAACAACGAACATGAATGAAAGAAATTAATAAAGAAAAGCAGAAACCAAGAATGAATAAATGAATAAGCGAAAGAGTAAATGAACTAACGAATGATTGGATGAATGTATGAAAGCAAGAACAATCGAACGAATGAACGAACGAATGAAAGTAGAAAAAAAGGAATAAAGAGAGAAACGTAGGATGAATGAATGAACGAAAGAACGAATGAATCTACAAGAGAAAGGAATTAAGAAAGAAATATAAGATGAATGATTGAACGAACAAACGAACGACTGTACAAGAGAAAGGTTTAAAAAAGATAGAAGCAATGGATGAATGAATGAACGAAGGCACAAATGAATGTAAAAAAGAAAGGAATAAAGAGATAAACAGAAGATGACTGAACGAACGAACGAATGACTGTACAAAAGAAAGGAATAAAGAAAGAAACAAACAAACGGTGAATGAATGAACGAATGATTGTACATCAGAAAGGAAAAGAAAGCAACAAAGGATGAATGAATGAGCGAACGAACGAACGAATGTACAAGGGAAAAGAATAAAGAAACAAAGGATAAATATTGGATAGATTTTTAACTTTTACTTACACATGACCAATTTGATTTTCTTCGGAGATGTAATGCTGAGCAACTGAGAATCCGAAATATGACTGACTACGACTCGTTTTTATGATTGGAACTGAACTGTCCAAATTAAACAACCAGACTTCGTTAACATTAATTAAAAAGCACAGTAGGAAATTAGCAATCCACAGCAATGGATCTGTTCTTCCAGTACAAATGGATACTGAAACCATTTCGCAAAGTAGCTAACCTTTGATTATATAACGTTTTCCTTAGGTAGAATAAATGCGCTGTTTAAACTGTCTAGCTGCATACGGACATACAACACGCTGACTTTAGACCGTGGCGAAGAAGACGGTACTGCTATTCTACCCACGATAGCACTCAGTTTATAGGGGTGATAACAGATTGCGATTGGTTGAAATATTGCATTTGTGTGTCAATCATGCATCACATCTGCAGCTGACACAGTATACGATGATGTTCAATGCATATTCAGCAGCAGCAGCAGCAGCAGCAGCTAGGCCTGCCCTATAGCCTAATGAAATCTGAAGACATTTTATAGCAAAAAAAGCAGTAATAACATTATTTATAGCTATCGGAATATACAAGGTGTCTTCACCCACCGCATCCGTCTGAGGGTCTGTACTTGCCTCACAACATATAAGTAGTCAAATCTTCAATCGTTGAAGTTCACCTATGCCTTGCAGGATACTTTTGTTGTTGTATTTCGGCTTAACGACACTTTTTCATATCGAAGATGATTAGTGTCGGAGGCAGAGTACAACCTCGTACTCCACGTTTATATTGCGACCGAGCCACCCGCAGTAAAGATCCGAAAAATTAATCTCTGATAAACCGACTGACCGGGAAGCGAACCCGGGGCGCCGACGTGACGAGCGGGCTACCAACCCACTCGGCCACTCAGGATCTCTGCAGAATACTTTCATAGCATACTGTAGGTATGTATTCATGTGTGTATTTATGCATGTATGTGTATCTAAAAGTCTCATATAGGACAAATGCTGATCGATATATAAACAGCAGGATACTTTCATAGCATACTGTTTATATATCGATCTGCATTTGTCCTATATGAGACTTTTAGATACACGTACATGCACAGGTTACATACATGAATACATACCTACTTACATTCGTTCGCACATACATACAAACATATATACATACATACATACATACATAAGTACAGTCCTGGATGGCATCCAATAAACTCCTCCTTAACCCATCAAAGACTGAATTTCTGTTACTTGGCACTCCACAGCAACTTAAGAAATTTGATGGGCTGAAGTCATTGAAACTGGGTGACTCAATTGTTGAGCTGGCCGATGCTGCACGCAACTTAGGCGTTGTTTTAAATTCTACCATGTCTCTCAATGGCCATGTAAACAGTATTTGCAAGTCATCCTATATGTTCATTCGTGATATACGCAGAATTAGGCGTTATGTGCCCATGTCTGCAAGAATATCTCTGGCAAATTCATTGGTTTCCAGTCGCCTAGACTATTGTAACTCACTTCTTACTGGTATCAGTAAATCAAACATACTGAAGCTGCAGAGGGTTCAGAACTCTTTGGCTAGAGCCATAACTAATACATCCAAATATGAACATATAACCCCTCTGCTTAAATCTCTGCATTGGCTTCCTGTTCAGCAAAGAATTCGTTTCAAACTGGGGCTCATAGTTTATAAAACTTTGAACTCTGGTCAACCACAATATTTAAAATCTGTTCTTATTCCTCTGACTTATCATTATTCAATGAGGTCATCTGATTGTATTTGTCTGGTCATACCTAAGTCAAGAACTGTTCTTGGTGAACGAGCTTTTTCGGTTGCTGGGCCTGCCTTATGGAACTCTCTTCCTGTATCTGTGCGCTGTGCTCAGTCGCTTGTGTCATTTCGTTCTCGGCTAAAAACTTACCTCTTTCAAATTGCTTATCCACCTTAGGCTGCCTCTCTGTCTCTTATGGACTGACCTTCTGGATGTTGACCTGATTACGGATTGTTTTGATGCGCCATCGGTTGATGCCTTGTGCATTAGACACCGGCGCAATAGAAGTTGCTAATTACATTACATTACATTACATTACATACATACATACATACATAAACATATACATAGATGCATACACACATGCATACATACACACATACATACATACATAAACACAAACACTCATGCATACATACATACACACATACATACATATATACATACAGATAAACGCATACATAGATTCCTACAGATACTTATTATATATCTACAGGCACGCACACAAACATGCATGATTAGAAAAATGTATATAAATATATATTGAGGGCTATCAATTTAGGGTTAGAGAGACTACATCCGTACAGGCCTATTAAAGTTAAACTAAGGGCGTTCCACGGTATAGTGCATGCAGAGTGCTGACAGCAGATTGAGCTCAAATAACCTGTAGACTCTGTGCTTAGCTTTACAGTATTATTATTACTATAAATAAATGTGTAAAGCGCGCATGGTCACACCGAAATGTGAATCTGAGGCGCGGACAGTTAGCTGCTTGGAGAAGATGTAGTTAGATATCCAGGTGATCGAAAGTCAAGGAGAAATAGTGAGTTTTAGCCGCTTTTTGAAGGAAGGAAGTGAATTTGAGCCATGAATAGAGTGGCAGTCGATTCCATTCCTCATTGCTAGGGACAGAGGCATGGAATGCATGAGAGCCCATAACTGTTCTGCATCGAGGCTCAGCTAAAAGACTGGTACTTGATGAACGCAGGCAACGAGGAGGGATGTAAGGATTCGGTAGTGAATGAAGATAGGGAGGTGTGCTGGCGTTGAGGGCTTTGTATGTCAGACAGGCTAACCAATACACAGCAATAACATATTATTCGTGATACTGTGCTAGTGAGACGATTGTTCGAAATATTGCATCCGTGGGTCAGATGAGGTGCAATGCGTATTTAGCAGCAGCAGCAGCAACAGCAACAGCAGCAGTCTGAATTGCCTGGCACCGTCTACTTCCAGTGATGCAACTTCATCGGTGGCAAGGCATCGGAAAAGAAATCTGACCGAGACGTCCACAAAAATAGAAGGCAACCCGTTTACAAACAATACACCAACAATATCGAACTTTTAGTCTGATGACTATGAAGAACCACATAAATGCCTGGTTGATGGCCACAGTGAACGCAGATTGTTGAATCAATATAATATTATTTCAAATCGTTGAGCGAATGTCTAGTGGTTAAGCGTGCTTGACTGTCAAATCAGAGGTCGGTCTTGAAAGAAGTTCTGTGCTTCATTGGCTCCTATACACATACTGACATGAGCGTTTTTTTGGGAAGGATGCAGGAAGGTGTGGATTACTTAAAGACAGTTTTAATTATAATAATTACACGCAACTTCTATAGCGCTGGCGTATATTGCAAAATGCATCAGCCTGTGGCGCACCAGAACGAGAACCAAGCCGTAATCAGGTCAATACCAGACAATAAATCCACTTTGACAGACAGAGGCAGCCTTCGTGTGGTTCTTGTAAGGCGCTATATAAATATAAATGTCCATATACATACATATATACATACATGTATAATTGTATATGGTAGCTATTTCACGGAACTTTAAATTTTTTCTATGGCCCCTGGAGCTCATTTTTTAGTTCGAATACTTTACAGTCTGCCCTTCGACTGTTATTTTTAACCGGATTTTCTCCCTCTGAATCTAACCTTTGCTCAGTTGTTGTTTCATAGAACAGTAATTCAATTATTCCAGATATTAGAACAATTCTCAATAATGTGTCGCAATACTATAGAGAAAATGTTTGAATTTGTTCACCGTACACGAGTGGAACTTAACGAATTGGTCCCAATGCTAGAACAAAACTTAACATTTGTCCCAGTGCTTGAACAAAACTTATAAGTTGACCCAGTACATGAATACAAGAACAAGACTAAGAATTTGACCAAAGACACGTCTGAAACTAAAAGAATATTAGCGCAAAACCTTTAAAGAATGTTTCAGAGGAACACCGTAAGCAAATCTGCATGGACCGATTAAGTGCATGAAGAACCCGAGGTGCCTTCCTAGACTAGAGTTTGACACAAGAATCATAGCATCTATTTCAGCAAAGCTCTGTACCAAAAATAAATTGCTTATCAAATTAATTTTTACCTTAATTTACATAACTAATTAATATTATAGGGCATAGTATAGTATAAGCTAATTCATCAACACAATTCATCAACCTATGGCGCACCAGTACCAAGCCGTAATCAGGACAATACCAGAGAGTAAATCCGAATAGACAGACAGAGGCAGACTTCTTGTGGTTCTTACGGCTTAATCAATGAAAGTGACGTTTTATTAATAGAGTGGCACTTTGATATAAAACAAGTTGAACATTAAGAGTACCGGTACCGTTGATCTCGTAAACTCAAACGTCTTTGATGCAATACGTCGGGTGAATTGATTATATTTTTAATATAATTGCAAACCATTTCTACAGACATGTCTAGTGTTATGCTTTCAACATTCCTGGATGTGATGTAAAATTTACTCAGGATAAACTAACTATTTTAAATAATAGCACTACAAGCTTGAACAATGATAAATGCATTGGCAGATGATGAACTTTAAGCAGTAAGACCTTACACATTATACAGAAAAGCCATAATATTGACACAACTAATAATAAAATAAGTTAGCGAGAGCAGAGAACATAAAACTGATCATCGACAGCCAGGGCTCCAGATATTTTGAGCCCAGAGCAGTTGTTTTAACATTCCAAATTTCGAAAGCGCCACTTGAAAGCTAAACACAGTGCACCCTAAACGCTCCGTTTATGGAGCGTTTATCGCCCCTAATGTTACCTTCTCTGAGACGGTAACTGTGTAGGAATTATGAACAAATTCTTCACTCACAATTTAATGCGTAACAATAATTCCAAGAAGATTTAATGAGTGACAACAATCGACTCAACTCCTCCATTTTACTTGTGGAAACGTATTAATAGGGTAGGCCGATAGTTGACTTAATTCTTCGGTTAGTCTGTAGAACCTCAGGCTAAGGATGCCATTCAGCACAGTTTTCCCATGTAACCCAACACCGCTTTTACTGCGTAGAAATCTAAAGACACGGTGCGACCTCAATTCCAATTATGTGCTATATTGACAAACATTCCGCGCTTACTTATAGAAATACAGAGACGTGCTAGGAGGACCTCCAATTCACTTGCACCTCCTCAGTTTGATAGAACTCTATCACTTTTTTTACATTGGAACCATACTGATAGATCATTATTTTCATAGAGAAGAAACGTTGAGAGACTAATAATGGTCGTCGGCCGTGTGGAAATGCGGTTCGTCGTCGTTGGTGGCAGACATCCTACTTCAGATGGGTAGGCCTACTTCACTTCTCGAGCTTCGTTTTCCTCTTCGTCCACGCTCCTTGTAACTTCGGCTCTGTACTCTGGTGTTTCGAACTGACTCGCTTTCTTTCTCTTGAAGAATCCGCACTACAAGCAGTCAGAAAGATATATATATATATATATATATATATATATATATATATATATTTATATATATATATATATATATATATATATATATATATGACGCGGTGGTATACCGCATCATTTTATTCACGAGCGCCGGAGATGTAGAATGGTCGCCAGTGTGATTCTTGCTAACGATAACGGTAACGAAAATTTTTCGTCAACGAAAATAACATTATTTCGTTAACGATAACTATAACAGTAACTAAAAATACCATTAACTATAAGTATAACTATGACGAAAATAGTGCTAACGAAAATTCATCATCCTTTTCATCACAAAGAGTACAAATTAAAGGTACAATATCGACAAACATGAGAACGTGAAAAGAATAATTACAACTAATAGCTCTGTTTCTAAAATAAGAATCCACTAACTATAACCGTAACTATAACTAAAAATAGTACTAACTGTAACTGTAACTTAACTAATAAACTATAATATAAATCTCGATTATAGCGCATTTTGTCGAACACATCAACACGCTGGTTGCGTGTGTGTACCAACCGCCATAAGAGTCTCTATGGTATGTTTTACCTTCCACAGTAAGATAACGAGAGCAACAAGTAGTAGGATTCCAGCGCAGACGGAGAGAATGATGATCCAGAGAGCCACCTCGTGAGGTTTAATCGTTGAACTTATCAACTTCGTTCCAGCCTACGTTGGAAAGAACAGGAAATTTCTTGTAGAAATTCAATGACAAAAAATTTGTCTTAGAATGAAATATATATTATATACATTACATACATACATACTTACTTAGATGCATACAAACACACATGCAAAAATGAATAAATAAATAAATACATGCGTACATATTTCATACGTGCATACATACATAGGCCTACGTACAATTTATTTCATGCATTATATGCATGTTCATGCATACATTTAATGAACTATATATCAATCAATCATTTCATTTCTGTAACCATCAGAAGGAAACAAGAAAAACATGAAACAATAAGGCAACGATTTGACATGTACTGGCCACACGAAACAATATAATTATACAGTATATGAGCGTTGATGCGCTCGTACGCGACATCGAGGGCCGGCTGTTGCGCGCTGTGATGCGAGAGAACACGAACGTCCTGCTTGACTTGTTTCCACCAAGGGTTCACAGGCCATATAGTCTGCGCCCTCGCCCTCACAGCTTTGAGCTTCCAAGAAAGGACGACAGAAATTACATTTCCCGAGTACTGTACAGACACTCGACCATGGCCCCCACTTTCTGACTATGACCGATCAATTC
>JACEVL010000571.1:0-42500 GCA_020284085.1 Aporrectodea caliginosa
CACACTCGCACACACGCACACACACACACATATATGTATATATATATATATATATATATATATATATATATATATATATATATATATATATATATATATATATATATATATATATATATATGATTTGCAGTTGATGCATGTAGCTCAAGATCAGAAATATGCATATGTAAATCAACGTTGACTTGACTTGACGCCATCAGTAGCGTATTGGACCAATGTTCGTAAAACGAACATGACCCAGATATGAAAATTTTGCGACTCCATTTATTACAATAAAATTACGCAAATGGCATGTGCTTTGTGCTAAATATGTGCATTTGTGAAATACCCATCAGCTCTGCGATATCACACATCGAACCAAAACTAGAAATTTTCAAACAAAAGACGGTGAACATACTGGAGTTGAGGTATTTAGCATAAGACAAAAACAGTTCAAAACTTTCAAAACAAATTTTTTTGCGATTTATCCGACAAATCAAACCTTTTGCTTACATAAGAGCACATGAACAGAAAACTAGAGTGATGACCTCAACCAATTTGATGTCGTCAAAAAATGTGTTCGTAAAACGAACATTGGTCCAAAATGGGTTAATGGCATTTGCATAATAGCCTATTTGAAAAAGAAGTGACCAGACTATTGGAGAGCTGGCGCATCAGAGTACATTAACGTAATATGCAATATCTGTTGATGTGCGAATCCGATAATCGAGATTACGATATCACGGTTTGTTTATTCGGCCAACATTTTTGTGACATGGACTACCAAGGGGGGGGGTGGCGGTTACCCCCCCTGGATTTTGGGTCTCGTTTGAGATATCATATCTTCTAATATATCATTGGATTCATCATTCATTTCTGAACAAAATGATGTGTTTAGTTTAAAAATATATCAATGCACCTCGAAATTATGCAATTTATAGCATGAACACCATTCCGTTCCATAGAACTTGTAGGGCCTACTTGTTCGACAAAATTTAAGATGTTGTGTGCTCTGAAAAAAACATGAATCAAAGAAAAATTTGTAATGTAATTATAGGCTAAATTGCAACAACACAAATTAGTTCAAAGTCTGCAATAGAAAATTATTATGTCAATGTTCCCAGTTAATATAAGGTCTTCAGCTGCTGACAAACGCTTACGCAGAAATATCGGTTTACTTTGTAAATAAAACGAACATTTTCACATATTTTAATTTATTTTGAACACAAATTAATAGTATGAAAAAATAGCACTACATGTCCTCTATGCAACGGCATAATTTATTTCTCTTCTAAAATAAATTATGAATACGTTATAATCGTAAAAACATGAAACAATTTGTGAAAGTGTAACCTATTTTCATACATTTTAATTTATTTTGAGCACTTCCGGTTGTCTCAGGTCAACTCAGTGACCATAGAAATGTAGCTCCACATTCCCTCTATAGAATGGTATAATTTGTGTCTCTTAATATTAAATGACGGATAAGATATAGTCGAAAATCTAGGTGGGTATCCACCACCCTCTGGTACCTCGGGTATATTGGGTATAACTTTTGAACGGTGTGAGTTATCATCTCACATTTTACCTCAAAACGTGTGTAAATGAACCCCCTACAGCTACTTAAAAGGTCAAATTTTGATTCCATACGGAAAAAGTTTGAGATGAAAAAACCTAGGGGGGTGGATACCACCCCCCGCCTTGGTAGCCCGAGGGTTAAGAAAAGATTGCATACGACAGATTCCAATAGATCTTCATCTATTATAATAGAGACAGGCAGTTACTGCTTCGATGAGGGCTTCGGTTATGGGGTTCGAAGCCCGACTCCCGTAGAGATGCTTAGACTTAAATAGGAAGCAATGACATCCTGGATATGAAATCACTAATCAAAAGACTGTGGGTGGGATCATAACGAATCCGACGCGTCGTGGGAGTCGACAGTCATTCCCGTCCGAGCATCACGAACCAGTCTGACAGATAGCAGTAGTTTCCCTTCGCTTAGAGTTGAGGCACGGTGAGAGAGAGTCCCAGTGTAAAACCGTTCTGGATTTATAAAGCTAACGCTCAGAGTTATAATGTATGGACTTCCTCTTCCTCCTACCTGGTCCCACCACAGATAGCGACCCCTATATTGACGATTTCTTAAGAGTAGCGCTTATACAAGCGTAACAAAAAGTTTTGGCCTGGATTACGTGGACAGCTGCCTGTGCAACCAGGAATGGAAAATACTGAGAAGCCAAGTCGTATTTATAAATACAATGGAGCAGATGCTGCTAGAGAACGGCTCTACAGTAAGGTTGCTTACGCTTGTTTTGAACAGCTAAAGACTAAGAAAATATTTAAAATTATGTAAAAAAAATAACCAAAGACAACACAACACCAACTAGTCAGGTTACATGACAATCTTGATTAGCCTACATATTTATCATTCATAATTCAGCACAGGTCAACAGCTATGTCGTCAGGTGGAGAAAATCGATGGCTAAAACAATGCTCTAGAAATTCCTTCTCTATTTCAAACATATCGTCACATGTACCACATCCGAAAGATTTTGACTCTTTTGTATTCACAGGAGATTTGAATTTGCTAATATACAGACATTCTCCAACTCTAATTTTGGGAAAAGGATCTGCAATTCCACTAAAATGCGGATGTACATTCGTAGAGTAACGTTCATTTTCTTCATCAATAACGCCTGGACTACTAAGTCTGGTGAAATGATCGGACAGGTTAGCAATTACTTCACTTCCCATTTTAAGATAGCAACGAACTTAATATCTAATTTCTACTTTAACTTGTACCTGGATGCGGTGTGACATCCCGAATAATCAATAAACGAAGATATATATATTGTTGATAGAACGAAAAAGAGACAAAGAGTCTGATCTTAGAACTTCTAAAGCGCCATAATATCCTAAATCGTACACCCATCGTTTGCGCTAAAAAGCAGTCCATTTACAAGGACAAATAGGGGCAGATATCATAAGAAGAAATGGACAGGTAAGAAATGGAAAACCGTCCTGCAACTGAGGAAGAGGCAGATATCCTCTGATGAGGAGGATAAATTCAGGCAGACAGACAAAGAGACACAGAGACACACTGTCTCTGTCTATCTATCTGTTTATCTGTCTCCGTCTCTGTCTTTCTATAGTTATAATCCCTCCCTCTCTCTTTCTCTATAGCTGTATTTGCCTCTCTGTCATTATCTCTTTCTGTCTATCTCTCTGACATGTCTGTTCGAATAGCTATCTGTTGAAGTTCGAAGCGTTCATCTTTCTTCACCCTCTCAAAGTCAAGTGCAACAGTCGATGTCAAACTTTGATTGTGTTCATCATTTTCCTTACAGGCAATCTGCCAAATTTTCGTCATCAGATTTCATGGATTTTACAAAATCCATGTTTTTTTTTTGATTTTGTAAAGTGCCCGAGTGAATTGGGGATTTTACAAATTGCCTAAAAATTTCAGGCATTTGACAAAATCCCTGATTTTACAAATTGACCATAACATATATAGCGACCATACGTCAATGTTTTATGAACGATTTCACACTAGTCATTGGCTGAACAGGAAGACAATGGTCGTCTCTTTGCAGATGATGTAAAGCAAAGACCTTACTTATAAATGGCTAGACTGGCGGTGAGGCATCTAGCTTGGGACTTTGGCTGCGATAGGAATGTCACGTGATGCTAGGCACGTAAGTCGGACAGTACTGTTAATGGTTATTTGTTAATGTGAGTTGCGATTATAAATAAAATAATTGAATGTTAATAATCGCTGAATAATAGGCAAATAACAAACTTTTATCCAAGCGATGCCGTCTAGTTGCTGCGCATTTGGCTGTTCAAACAGACATAGTGCCGAAACTCGAGAAACTGGCATTTCATTTCACAGGTATGCGTACACTATTTTGGTATAGCACACCAGTCAGACAATTTACGTAAATCGCCGTGATTTAAATGAACAATTGAATACACTAATTTGAAATAAATACCCGGCAAAACTCTAGAAAAGTGTATTTATTTCACAGGTATGTAAACATTATTTCAGTGCATTTGGGGAGAAATGTGGCAACTCTGTAGGCTCAAGCTTGAATTGCGTTGCAATATAATAATAATAATTATTATTATTGTCAGGAATCCTTGGTCCCAATACGTAAATGCACAGCGTTACATACTTTTTGTGCACTCACTTGTTTTTATTCATTTATATTGTTTTTCCATGGAAATGGTAAGAAGACTGTATGGCAGCGTGGAATTCTCACACTGTTTTTATCAATGAGGTTGATTTGTTTCTATTAGAATGCTTGTAACTTTGTGTGTGTAAACAAACAAGTGATTGTTGCTCTTCACTTCTTTCTGATAGAAACCGATCTGCTGAGTCTCTCTGTCATCAACTTTAATCTGTCCTAACTGAACTGCTTGATAAGCACATCCCTCTCAAATCAAAGAAGGTTGTTGTTCGTTACCCTAAGCCATGGTTTAGCTCTGAAATTGCTGATGCTCGATGTCATTAGTAAAGATCATTAAATGAAGTAATACAATATTTTTCTGGTCCAGTTCCTTATTCTTTGCATATTGCCAGAAAAGCTAATGCCATGTATCTGCATTTTTATTTGTTGAGGTTCCCCAAAGATAAACAACGATGTCAGCAATGGGCGACCACAGTACACCGTACTGATGCAAATACTGGTCGTCCATGGCAACCGGGACCAGGAGCACTTCTCTGCTCTGAACACTTCATGACAGAGGATTACATCATGCAGTGGGGCAGAAAACTGCTGAAACCGGATGCCCTACCTAGTGTGTTCAGTTTCCGACCAATTCCAGTCAGAAGAAAGAAGCCAAAGAATCGTTCAATAGTTGTGGCAGAATCACAAGAACTTCCTGAAAAATCAAGTGTTGAGTTGTCAAGCCAGGCAGATGCTGTTGTTTTTGAACATTCATATGTTGTTGGTAGTCCAACAAAGCTGAGAAAATTGAACCTGGAACTCTGCCAAAAACTACAAGAAAAGACAAATCAGTTACGAAACTTCAGACGAAGAGAAGGACGACTCAGAGGTAAGATTGAGAATGTTCTTCACAGACTGCGTCAAAAGCATCTAGTGACATCACAGGCTGAAAATCTATTAGAGGCATATAAGGACATTCCACTTGAACTGTTTAAAGGAAAGTCAGGCCGTGGATATACTGCAGACCAAAAACAGTTCTCAACTACACTGCATTACTACAGCCCTGCAGCTTACGAATATTTGCGACGCCAAGTGAAATCACTACCAAATCCACGAACCATCCGCTCATGGCTTTCATCATACAATGGAGACCCAGGCTTGACCGAACAATCGTTTGCAACAATTGCAGAAAAAACTTCAAGATCTGATGGTTGGGCTTACAAGCTGTGTGCTCTCCACATTGATGAAATGGAAGTGATGAAGAAGCTTGAGTTTAATCGGAACACCGGCAAAATCCATGGTTTTACTGATCTAGGAGCAGGTACATAATATTATTACTTATTGTATGTAGTTGTACAGCTAGGTGGATTTCTAAAATTAAATATCTGCCTTAGTCTGCTTCTATCAGTGCTTTGTCTGGTTGTTGCTTGCATTGTTTTAGAGTCCAATAGTGGCACCTCTCTTATCCAAGTGGACAAAGTTTCGGAGTTATTATGCACAACAGAAACACTTATTTCTTTAATTAGTTACCATATTCTTGCAACTTTATAACAGGTATTGTATTTTATTCAGTAATTTATATAGCGCCGCTCACAGCAGTGGACTAGGACAATAATTTTGAACTGAATTCCAGCTGTGAGAGGGAGCCAGTGCAATTGATTGATCATAAACGAGGAGATAAGGGCGAATGTAGGAAGGCGAGCAATCAATCTGGCAGCAGCATTGAGAACTGACTGGATGGGGACAGGCGGACCTTGGGAAGCCCTATAAAAACAGGTGTTGCAAATCCATGTGGGATGATGGAGGAAATTGTTTGGTGACAGATCTATGTTAAGAATTCATTTACTGCTGATACAGAACTTCTGATTTTTAATTTCTTAGGTCCCTTGGACAGTGATGGGCAGCCAGAGGCTACAAAGGCTTTGGTCGTGATCGGAGTAGGCATCAACGGTTTCTGGCGTCTTCCTCTAGCCTACTACCTAACGGATGGCACCAACTCAGACCTGCAGGAATCCATCCTGTCTATGATAATTAGCAAACTGTGGGAGGTCGGATGTGTTGCTGTATCCATCACTTTAGATGGTTTAGCAGCTAACCAGAAAACAGTGCAGAAACTGGGATGTACATTAGATCCAGATAATTTAGTCAGCACATTTCCTCATCCTGAGTGTTCCGACATTTCAGTTGCAGTGATTTTTGATCCTTGTCACATGCTTAAACTTGCCCGTAATGCTTTGAATGAATATCAGATTATAACTGTTCCTAATGTTGGGAAAGCAAAGTGGCAGCATATTGAAATGTTGCATTCAAAACAATCCGATGAGGGTTTAACACTGGCCAACAAAGTAACAAAAGCTCACATAAACTTTAAACGGCAGAAAATGAAAGTTCGTTTAGCCGTGCAAGTATTTTCAGCATCGACTGCACGGGCGCTGGAATATCTTAGGCTGAGTGGAAGCAGAGAATTCACTGATTCACAAGCTACGGAAGTTTTGGTTAGCACCTTGGACAAACTGTTTGATATTTTGAACAGCCGATCACGTCATGGGAAGGGCTACAAAGCTGCATTAGGTTATGGTAATGCATTCTCTCGACTAGCCTTTCTACGTTCAACAAAGGATTTCCTGCTTAATCTACAAGACTCAACTGGAAGGAAGCTTGTACACACAAAGCGTCGTACGTTTGTTCTGGGTTTATGCATCACTATAGACAGCATCGTTTACTTGACGGAACGGTTGTTATTAGGTAGTGGTGTCAATGGTGTGAAACTTACCTACTTCTTGACATACAAGCTGTCCCAGGACCAGATTGAGACTCTTTTTAGTGTCATACGTCGTCGGGGAGGTTGGAACAACAACCCTACAACATTACAGTTCAGTTATGCATACAGGGCACTGCTCAGTCACATTGGAGTAGTAGCTTCGAGAAGCTGCAATGTTTTTGTTGATGGTAGCAACGACATACTTTCTGGACAAGAAAATGAAGAAGTTGACCCCGTTTTCGTTAACGACCTGCTTAATGAACATTCATATGCAACTTGGCTACCTATGCTATCCTCATATGTTGAAAATGTTTGTTGCTACATTGCTGGATTTGTTGTGCGTAGACTGTTGCCTCGTCTGAAGTGTTCAGAGTGTCGGGGACTGCTTGTTGATCCTGCTGGTTCAACAAGTTGCTTCTTCTTGCAACTGAAAGATAATGGTGGCTTAGTGAAACCATCTGAAGGGGTCATAACCGTTATTCAGACTGCAGAGAAATACTTGCGTTCATACATTCCAAAAGATCGGCCAGTGCATGCCATTTCCAGGTTGTGCATGAAAATTGAGCACTCTGTTCTGTTGGGTTTGGATTGTAGTAAGGTGTTTGGGGATACAAGCCACATGTTAGACAGTGGTGAGGGCATTGAAAACCACGTCATCAGCCTCATACGTCAAGTTGTGCGTTTCTTCTTGGACATAAGAAAATTCCACATAGCCAAGTGCTGGAATAATAATCAGAAGGGAACAGTCGTAAGGCAGTCAATGACAAAACTCATACTCTTTAAAAATCAGTAGACTTGCTCAGTCAGTCTGTTGTAAAGTTTTCGGAAACTGAGAACACTGCAATAAGATTAGGTCTTGGGAGTTTCTTAGCTATGCTTTCACTTTCATTGCATGTATTTCTTAAATTGTGTATTGGTCTTCTTTTCAGACTTGTGAATGAGGTAGATGGGAGACAGAGCAGATAATTATATCTCATGTACAGTTTCTTTAGTATTATTCATTCCCTGCTGATTTTTTAAGTCAGACAAGTTTAATTAGGTGATAGTGAATTTCATTTCCTTCTGTGGGTTCATTCTACTTGGACGTAATTACCAGGCCTATTGTTACTGTCAGACTTGCTAGTCTTAAGCTTTTGAATGATGTAAAATCAGCCACTTGTCTTAATGTGTACTGCAGTATTTCAATTGCTATGCTACCTAGTGTTATGTTGGCAAGCACATCAGTTTCTTAAGAATTATGATTAGATATTAACTTTGTAATGCAGGCTTTATGAAACGGTTGCTGATGTTTGAGAAGTTATTTAATAATAATAATAAAATATATATATATATATCTTTTGTTGAATCATTTGCAAATGCACTATGGTGTACATTGTACAAACATGTTAGAACAACAATACAAGTACAAAAACAATTGTGAAATAATAGAAAAATTGAATAGTTAAGCGTTTGGATCGGTTTGAGTCGAGCACAAGGCCACGTAGTTAAAGAATGAGTGGTGCCTATGGTGTGTTGACTCTGGCCAGCTGTGGTTTCTCATTGGGCCCTCCACTAGCAATGGCTTGCCATTGGAGTAAGGGTGCTCTGGACTTCTCGTCTAAATTCTATTTCCTCAAAACTGCTCTCTTTAGCCGTGGCAAGGCCGAGAGCCGAGAGCGACTGAGTAGGTTCCTTGAAGGGGTGCTATATAAATATAGTAATGAATGAATGAATGATGAAGGCGCTGTCCCAACAATTCATGGGCACCAGGATACGAAACGCATAAAGCGACTGCTGGGCGTACAAGTTTGCATTGGTACGTGTTGTTATAGCTTATAAGAGACGGTAACAGAAGCAAGGATCTCATAATATAACACATGGAGGTTGTCATAATATAGCCTACGTTTAATTCGATCTTAATTGATTCTATTATTTGTCACCTCCCCCATCCATACCCGGTGTTGATAGAGGAGGTGACAATCTCATCCTCGAACGCCGAATAACCATCTCTTTGAACTTGATCCAACTTTGCAATAGTTTGTGTCGTTTTGTGGGGTACCGGTACTTGTAAGCTAGGGCCTATAATAAATGACTCAACACAGTCTTCAGTTCGATTGTTGTCATTATTTAATTTTAAGTTTCGTTGATTTATTTGCAATGTAACTATGCTGGAACAGCATAGTTACATTGCCTGTTCATTATAATTAAGTATTTATTAAATTTGTGGGCGCTTTAGAGTTTACGATTAGGCCTACGACTAAAGTGATTCACGCATAGTTGCCTAGCGTCACGTGACAGATGCATAGCAGGCCGCTGTACCACAACCGCGCGAGCCAATGGCTTAACACCGCCAGTCTAGCCATTTATATCTAAGATCTTTGATGTAAAGCCTTATAGTCCATTGATGTTCTTTTGTTACACACTCGTCGTTAAAGTGTTACAAATAAGTAAGTAAGTAAGTATATCCTTTATTGAAAAACCAACTGCTAACCGCATTTTGGTGTGCAAACATCATCAAATATATGAAAGAAAATTAAGTATAAAGCATCCGTGTGACAAATGTTTTACGAAATAGAGAAATAACAGGAAAATACCACGCAACCTACTATCAGGCTTTTCCAGATGGACAGGACACCAATGTAAATAATTACGCATTGAATTATGCAACACTGGACAAGTCATTTACTATTTTAAGTCATTGCATACGACATCACGAATAAGCGCTCGTGAATAAGCTGATGCCCTGAGCTTAGCTTTAGAGTAGCTCTTTAAGACGATGGAGTTGACGATTACGATTATGACAGGTCTAAACGCGCAAAATTTGCAACTCATCAGAGTCATCAATCTTCAGAAGAGTATTATTATCCGCCATTCTTGTTATTATCTCTGTTAAATTGAGCTAAGCTGTGAAGAGGACTCTGCCGAAGTCTATCAGACTCAGTATGCATAGCGCAGGAAACCAGTCAAAGCAAAAATAGCCACCGATCCACTCAACCGTAAAATTGGGTTGCGCTGTCATTTGCATGACAATTCTTAACGTCAAAAGACTTCTTTAGGAGAGAACACTGCGTAAGACAACGTTCATCTGTTTGTAGGCCTAGGCTACTTATGAAATAACTATTGTCTAATGATTTAATCGCTGATTATCGATCACATATTCTACTGTGATTTTTAAAGTTTGAACTAGTTGCGATCGAATTTTGCAAATTCAGCGTTGCTCCGATGCCATGGGTGAAGCCGTCATAGGTTAGCCAATTATACTTATTATGACCATAATAGTTAAACGCAAGAGGCAAATTACAAATAAATTCAGGCTTTTTCGATGTTTGAGAACAGTCTTGCAAGTGAATTCTTCTGTCGTCAATAGTTCCGAAAATATGATCGATATTTTTTTTTATTTAATTGGTTATTCTTGCAAGTAAAGTTTTGAAATCGAAAGCAAAAGCGCAGGCCATGGACAATCGATCTGTTAATTTCCAGTGACTCAGAGTCATTGAGCGTGCGACGAACGACAACCAGGCCTAGATACTCATTGGGCAAGATAAAATCCAAGGGTGACAAATATAATTATTGGTGGGTTGCTGTGGCTAAAATCTTGATGTAAACAACGTAACGTTGAAGTTTGAAGATAGCCAGAAATGGCGTTTTATACAAATCGATGGACTTGCAAGATATGCAAAACACAAGTTGCAATTTACAAGGGTCAGAAAAGTCTATAATGAAGAAATGCTACTGTAATAGTGGTATGACTTAACCCTCAGACTACCAAAGTTTTTTGTGACTATGGCTACCAAGAAGGGTGGCTACCACTCCCCTGGATTTCTAGTTTGCTTTCACATATCATATCTTGTAATACACCAGTGGATTCAGCATTCATTACTGAACAAAATGGTATATTTAGTTGTACATTATGTGAATGCACCTCGAAATTACATCATTTTTAACAAAGGAACCGATAATTAGCGATATTTCATATTATTGCGTACAGTTGATACTTTTGGATAAACAAATATATTAAGATGATGTGTGTTTTGAAACTGATATATGGATCCAAGATGCACACATACATACCTACACATGTTTATATACGCATAAATATACATCCATACATTATATATACAATTATCCATATATATATATATATATCCATACATATTATATCGGTTTACGTTGTGATGCTGTATTCAGCCATTTTCACACAGATTACGCGTATTATTATTTATTTTGATCACTTCCGGTATTCAAAGACAAACATGTAAGTATTCAAATGAAGCCCTACATTCCCTCTAAAGAATGGTATATTTGTTTTCTCTTCCAGGAAGACAAATGAATACGCTACAGACAAAACAAACGAAGGGTGAGTCCTTCCATTCAGCCATTTTTCACGCATATTACGCGTATTGTTATTTATTTTGATCACTTCCGGTTTTGAAAAGACAAACATAGAAGTATGTGAATGAAGCCCTGCATTCCCTCTAAAGAAAGAATGGTATATTTGTTTCTCTTGTAGGAAGAATAGTCAATAAGCTATAGTCGAAAAACTATATCCACCCCACCCCGGTGCCTCGGGTATATCGGTTATAACTTTTGAATGACGTGGGCTACCACCATGATGTTTACCTCAAAATGTGCGCCAATGAATCTGCTACAGCGACCTTAAATGTAAAAATTATATTTGATATGAAAACAAACTTTATGCATAAAAACGCAGGGGGTGGTAAATATACCCCGCAGTCGATCGAGTCGAGTATATACGATCAACTTGGCTCGGACGACGATCGACTCGATCGACTTGGTCGACTTGGACTGTAGTCTCTTGGCCAAAATTGATGACGACTGTTGCATTCTTATACAGTAATTCAGTATCTAAATTACGCTTACTCATGTATTTCAATTGCACGTTCTTCCTCAAACTGTCAATGGTTATAACAGTTCTATTAACAACTGTTATTGCAGTAATAGCCTAACTTCTATAGCTCTGGTGTCTAATGTACAAAGCATCAACTGTAATTGAACTGGTAAGTAACAGTTCAGGCATAATAATGACATTGTGTCTGCATGTGGTTGACTTGTAAGGATTAGCCTAAGCCTAGCTAAATCTGTCGACTTGATCAGCTAGGCAGCTACAATTGAATCTCCTTCGGTATGGTACATAAATTAGTACCAGCTCAATAAATAAGACGGCAGTAGAGGAAGGGTAATATCTATCTATTATAGCTAAACTGTTGAAAGAAATTATCTCTATAACTTCCACTAATAAGAAAGCGCCAATAGGTTCATTATTTGCAGTGAACTTCATAATATGAAGTTCACTGCAAATAATGAATAACCACACAACTACCGTATGAACCTAATATTACTAGTTGTGTGATTACACAGAATTACGTCATTATATCATAAGGTTTGTCATTTTGTGAAGAAATATTAAGTAAAAGGTTTTCCACTCCAACAGGGCCGGTTTAAATGGGTAAACTCGGGGGGTTTGAGTCGAGCACAAGGCCACGTAGTTAAATAATGAGTGAAGATTGCTTGCCTATGGTGTGTTGACTAGCAATGGCTTGCCATTGGAGTAAGGGTGCTTTGAACTTCTCGTCTAAATTCTATTTCCTCAAAACTGCTCTCTTTAGCCGTGGCAAGGCCGAGAGCCGAGAGCGACTGAGTAGGTTCCTTGAAGGGGTGCTATATAAATATAGTAATGAATGAATGAATGATGAAGGCGCTGTCCCAACAATTCATGGGCACCAGGATACGAAACGCATAAAGCGACTGCTGGGCGTACAAGTTTGCATTGGTACGTGTTGTTATAGCTTATAAGAGACGGTAACAGAAGCAAGGATCTCATAATATAACACATGGAGGTTGTCATAATATAGCCTACGTTTAATTCGATCTTAATTGATTCTATTATTTGTCACCTCCCCCCATCCATACCCGGTATTGATAGAGGAGGTGACAATCTCATCCTCGAACGCCGAATAACCATCTCTTTGAACTTGATCCAACTTTGCAATAGTTTGTGTCGTTTTTGTGGGGTACCGGTACTTGTAAGCTAGGGCCTACTTATAATAATGACTCAACACTGTCTTCAGTTCGATTGTTGTCATTATTCGATTTTAAGTTTTGTTGATTTATTTTCAATGTAACTATGCTAGAACAGCATAGTTACATTGCCTGCTCATTATAATTAAGTATTTATTAAATTTGTGGGCGCTTTAGAGTTTACGATTAGGCCTACGATTAAAGTGATTCAAGCATAGTTGCCTAGCGTCACGTGACAGATGCATAGCAGGCCGCTGTACCACAACCGCGCGAGCCAATGGCTTAACACCGCCAGTCTAGCCATTTATATCTAAGATCTTTGATGTAAAGCCTTATAGTCCATTGATGTTCTTTTGTTACACACTCGTCGTTAAAGTGTTACAAATAAGTAAGTAAGTAAGTATATCCTTTATTGAAAAACCAACTGCTAACCGCATTTTGGTGTGCAAACATCATCAAATATATGAAAGAAAATTAAGTATAAAGCATCCGTGTGACAAATGTTTTACGAAATAGAGAAATAACAGGAAAATACCACGCAACCTACTATCAGGCTTTTCCAGATGGACAGGACACCAATGTAAATAATTACGCATTGAATTATGCAACACTGGACAAGTCATTTACTATTTTAAGTCGTTGCATACGACATCACGAATAAGCGCTCGTGAATAAGCTGATGCCCTGAGCTTAGCTTTAGAGTAGCTCTTTAAGACGATGGAGTTGACGATTACGATTATGACAGGTCTAAACGTGCAAAATTTGCAACTCATCAGAGTCATCAATCTTCAGAAGAGTATTATTATCCGCCATTCTTGTTATTATCTCTGTTAAATTGAGCTAAGCTGTGAAGAGGACTCTGCCGAAGTCTATCAGACTCAGTATGCATAGCGCAGGAAACCAGTCAAAGCAAAAATAGCCACCGATCCACTCAACCGTAAAATTGGGTTGCGCTGTCATTTGCATGACAATTCTTAACGTCAAAAGACTTCTTTAGGAGAGAACACTGCGTAAGACAACGTTCATCTGTTTGTAGGCCTAGGCTACTTATGAAATAACTATTGTCTAATGATTTAATCGCTGATTATCGATCACATATTCTACTGTGATTTTTAAAGTTTGAACTAGTTGCGATCGAATTTTGCAAATTCAGCGTTGCTCCGATGCCATGGGTGAAGCCGTCATAGGTTAGCCAATTATACTTATTATGACCATAATAGTTAAACGCAAGAGGCAAATTACAAATAAATTCAGGCTTTTTCGATGTTTGAGAACAGTCTTGCAAGTGAATTCTTCTGTCGTCAATAGTTCCGAAAATATGATCGATATTTTTTTTATTTAATTGGTTATTCTTGCAAGTAAAGTTTTGAAATCGAAAGCAAAAGCGCAGGCCATGGACAATCGATCTGTTAATTTCCAGTGACTCAGAGTAATTGAGCGTGCGACGAACGACAACCAGGCCTAGATACTCATTGGGCAAGATAAAATCCAAGGGTGACAAATATAATTATTGGTGGGTTGCTGTGGCTAAAATCTTGATGTAAACAACGTAACGTTGAAGTTTGAAGATAGCCAGAAATGGCGTTTTATACAAATCGATGGACTTGCAAGATATGCAAAACACAAGTTGCAATTTACAAGGGTCAGAAAAGTCTATAATGAAGAAATGCTACTGTAATAGTGGTATGACTTAACCCTCAGACTACCAAGGTTTTTTGTGACTATGGCTACCAAGAAGGGTGGCTACCACTCCCCTGGATTTCTAGTTTGCTTTCACATATCATATCTTGTAATACACCAGTGGATTCAGCATTCATTACTGAACAAAATGGTATATTTAGTTGTACATTATGTGAATGCACCTCGAAATTACATCATTTTTAACAAAGGAACCGATAATTAGCGATATTTCATATTATTGCGTACAGTTGATACTTTTGGATAAACAAATATATTAAGATGATGTGTGTTTTGAAACTGATATATGGATCCAAGATGCACACATACATACCTACACATGTTTATATACGCATAAATATACATCCATACATTATATATACAATTATCCATATATATATATATATATCCATACATATTATATCGGTTTACGTTGTGATGCTGTATTCAGCCATTTTCACACAGATTACGCGTATTATTATTTATTTTGATCACTTCCGGTATTCAAAAGACAAACATGTAAGTATTCAAATGAAGCCCTACATTCCCTCTAAAGAATGGTATATTTGTTTCTCTTCCAGGAAGACAAATGAATACGCTACAGACAAAACAAACGAAGGGTGAGTCCTTCCATTCAGCCATTTTTCACGCATATTACGCGTATTGTTATTTATTTTGATCACTTCCGGTTTTGAAAAGACAAACATAGAAGTATGTGAATGAAGCCCTGCATTCCCTCTAAAGAAAGAATGGTATATTTGTTTCTCTTGTAGGAAGAATAGTCAATAAGCTATAGTCGAAAAACTATATCCACCCCACCCCGGTGCCTCGGGTATATCGGTTATAACTTTTGAATGACGTGGGCTACCACCATGATGTTTACCTCAAAATGTGCGCCAATGAATCTGCTACAGCGACCTTAAATGTAAAAATTATATTTGATATGAAAACAAACTTTATGCATAAAAACGCAGGGGGTGGTAAATATACCCCGCAGTCGATCGAGTCAGGTATATACGATCAACTTGGCTCGTCCGACGATCGAGTCGACTTCGTCGACTCGCCGACCTTTACTCGATCAACTTGGCTCGGACGACGATCGACTCGATCGACTTGGTCGACTTGGACTGTAGTCTCTTGGCCAAAATTGATGACGACTGTTGCATTCTTATACAGTAATTCAGTATCTAAATTACGCTTACTCATGTATTTCAATTGCACGTTCTTCCTCAAACTGTCAATGGTTATAACAGTTCTATTAACAACTGTTATTGCAGTAATAGCCTAACTTCTATAGCTCTGGTGTCTAATGTACAAAGCATCAACTGTAATTGAACTGGTAAGTAACAGTTCAGGCATAATAATGACATTGTGTCTGCATGTGGTTGACTTGTAAGGATTAGCCTAAGCCTAGCTAAATCTGTCGACTTGATCAGCTAGGCAGCTACAATTGAATCTCCTTCGGTATGGTACATAAATTAGTACCAGCTCAATAAATAAGACGGCAGTAGAGGAAGGGTAATATCTATCTATTATAGCTAAACTGTGAAAGAAATTATCTCTATAACTTCCACTATTAAGAAAGCGCCAATAGGTTCATTATTTGCAGTGAACTTCATAATATGAAGTTCACTGCAAATAATGAATAACCACACAACTACCGTATGAACCTAATATTACTAGTTGTGTGATTACACAGAATTACGTCATTATATCCTAAGGTCTGTCATTTTGTGAAGAAATATTAAGTAAAATATTTCAGAGTCGAGTCGAGTCGAGGAAACAACGATCGACTCGACTTGGCAGAAGTTTACGATCGACTCGATCGGCGAGTCGATCGAGTCGACGATTTTTCGATCCACTCGAAAGCCGAGTTTATGATCGATCGATCGATCGACTCGATCGGCTGCGGGGTATAACGTAGGGTGGGGGTGATAACCCCTGGTAGCCCGAGGGTTAAATGGCGGTGATTGTGTAGGCCTACATAAACACAATTTTCTATGCAGGAATATTAACCCATTAATGCCCAACTTTTTGTTCTGTAAAATATTTTGATTTTTAGTTATTTGCAATGACTTTAGACCATATCTCCATTATTTTTGTTTATATTTCACTTCCCCAATTTTTTTTCGCACTTTAAAGTTTGATCCCATATATGGGATTGTAGGCACGAACGATGGCGTCAACTGCTAGAGCAAACATTAATGTAACACTTACCGAATTACACCAGTCAAAAACATTTCATTGCGCTAATCATGTTAAAGCTCTTCTGTACAAACATTTAAAAATGTTTCTACAAAGCAAACAGTTTGATTGCATTTTACTCATCCTCAAAATCAGTCATACCGGGAATAATCACTTCAGCTTCATATGAAAATTTTCAAAATAGCCCACTTGCAGGCCAACGTTGCACTTCACGCATTTCGACTTGGCCTTTCTTCCGCAAGCACTTCAGCTGTGTTGGGTTGCTGTGTGGATAATGCTCTTACCCATTAAATGATTAAAGAGTACATCGACAGATACCCCCGGTACTCGGCGGTCAAACGTGATGGCCATAGTACTGGGTACGGAATCATGCTCTCTTCGATGCTCAATTGCTCATGTCCTGCTGACAGGGATTGTAGAGGAGAAATCGTTCATTCATTGTCCACAGAAGAGGTCGAATTTTTATCCATTTTGTCACCAGCTGTAAGAAAAGTGTTGTGAGCTACATGTGGAAACTGTAAAATTTCCTCAAACCTATTCCTTGCCATAACAGAATTGACAGGACATGTTCAGGGCGTAATCGTCCTATTGTCAAGAAATGCGACAACATGGAACAGCTGAGTAGCCACTGATTATCAGGGTCGCAGGAAATAATCGCATTTCGTTGCTCTCGACACCAAAAGTGTGCTTTCTCTTCTGCCTGGCATACTTCGTAGTGCTGTTGCACACAAACTCAAACACACTGGCAGGTGTCCGAGGAACGTTGGCTTACTGACCGACCATTGGAGAAAACGCGAGGATGCTGGTATAGATCACGCTTGCCCCATCTTCTAGGCTGCTGCTCTTGCAGTTGCTGCTGTGCCTTACATCCAGTTGATGATTTCAGGAATTTCAGTGGAACATTGTCTGCATCGCGGTGTTGCTCGCATTCCATGTTGTCTATGTCTCGCCTTTCAGTTCCATCATACGTTCTGGCAATAGCTTCAGCTAGGAGTCCATTCGCCCATTTGACAAGTTGTTCATTACGTCCCTTCCTCACGACCACTGTCTTCATCAGTAGTGACCACAACATCTGGCGGACCAATGAGTATGTTACCCATATTGAAGTGATATGACATTTCAAGCTCATGCAATACATCAGCATTCAGCAACCAGGTTAACCATAAACGTCAGCGGACTAGAATTCTGAGTTGGGTCACCGTATGACAAAGGCAGCTATCGTTTACGAGGATTGTTTAGTTTTCATTTGTCTTGTTTTGTAGACATCGGGACTTTGTAATAGAGAAACAAATAAAAAGTTACAGATATTTCACGGTATGTCATAGGCATGACTAGCAACTTTCTATGACAATTTACAACAATAATAATAATAATAATAATAATAATAATAATAATAATAATAAACAACAACAACAACATAATAACAATATAATAATAATAATAATAATAATAATAATAATAATAATAATAATAATAATAATAATAATAATAATAATAATAACAATAACAATAATAATAATAATAATAATAATAATAATAATAATAATAATAACAATAATAATAATAATAATAATAATAATAATAATAATAATAATAATAATAATAATAATAATAATAATAATAATAATAATAATAATAATAATAATAATAATAATAATAATAATAATAATAATAATAATAATAGGCCTTGGAAATATAAATAATATTATTTATTCAAATTATAATTACATTCGCAATGCTATAGCTTATCGATGAGCATCCGTCCTGGGATCAGAAGTCGCTGACTGCGGTGCATGTGATTGATTGAATAGGCCACGAATTACGTCAGCTATCCAAACTTCCAGCCAGTTGAGCCTTTTGCAGTAAAAAAATATATAGGCCTAGTAAAAGGTCAACAGGGACACGTACTTGAATCCTAATGCCCATGTTTTCTCTGTATTTAAAAAATAGTAATCTTTAATCTAAAAGTGCTAGCTTAAAACAGCAACTATATGTAAGTAAGTACGGTTGTATGTTTGTATAAAGACACGTAATATAGTGCTCTGCAAATACCTCACCGTGTCGTTGCAGTGATGTAAATAAGCATATTTAAAGAAAGTTTGAAAATGTTGCTGAAAGGAGTAGAATGCTGCAGATAATGTAGATTTGTTGCCATCGCTTGCATCTTATTTCGACACCGACATCCAATGTTTAGTTGAATTTCACAAATTTGTTTGACATTTAGCCTACAGTAAATGTCAAAGAAATTTGTGAAATCCAACTAAACATTGAATTTCGTTGTCGAAATAAGATGCAAGCGATGGCAGCAATTCTTCATTTGAGGCCAGTAAATGATTTACTGGCCTCAAATGAAGAATTGTCGCAATAGAAATCTCCGAAATATCGCATCAATGACTTCCAATGCACGAACTTAATCTACTTCTATATCTCCGTTGGTTGCTTAGCTCAACGGGATGCCAGCACATTACATGTACGTAGTCCAACGTTCTCAGATTTTTTTCCAATGACCAGTACAGATTGCTTCGCAAAATAATTGCATAATTAAATCTTAATTACCTGGGTATGTAATTATATTTGAGTAAAGGTTGCTTATCAACACTGATGACTGTGATTTTTAGGATAGCTGAAAGTAGGTCTAGGTTGTCTTCTGAACATGATCGTCCGAAATGTGACTGATGAAAGTGGTTGTTACAACTTGATTTGTGTAAATAAATTAATGATTACGATATTATGATGACGATAGCTTTTATGATGATGATGATATGGGTGACGATGATGAAGATGATTATGACCATAATGGCGATGATGAAGGTGATGTAATAATAATGACGATGATGATGAAATCTTCAGGCGGGAGATATTATGTCTTTTCAATTTTAGATGACTGACGATGCGGTTAAATCGATTGAAGAAAATGCATCTATGTTTATCCTTAGCACATGCCAATTACGTCCAAATTCGTTCTCCTCTGTTTCTAATTGCATGCATGACTTAATCGTGTCAAATAGAACTGCACCAACAAAATATACGATTTCGTGCGGCAGTGTTTATGAGTTCTTTATTCTTCCGCTGAATACATGCATCGGCGACTGTGATGATTTATTATGCGACGCTAACATGCTGGTCTTCACTGTCGACGTCCCAGTGTTGCCAAGTGATCTGAGTGGCCTATCCGATAGGATCATGTTCTGCAAGATTGAACCATACCATAAGTATCCAGGTTTTGTTCGATTAGGAAATTTGGGTGAAATGAACTATAACTGGAAATGCAAAAAGTACGAATTTAACTATACAACTCATCCAGGTGAATACTTGGCGCTAAATATGGCTTATGCTGTAACAAATTATTCAGTAAATTTCAGTCAAGCATCGAATAACCTCGCGCTGCCAAATATTATTTGTGGTCCAGCAATTAAATATAAAATAGATTCAGACCTAACTTTGGGAACTGATGTAGTTCAAGCCTTATTTTGCCCTCAGTGGCCTACAGAAGCCAAAAATTGGCCCACTCGACTAAGAAAATACGGATGGCCGACAATGGATACAATCTCCCAAGTTGTACAAAATGGATGTCATGTGGTTTATGTTCAGCATCGTTCTTGCAGAGACGATAAATCACAGTGGAGATTGTCATTTTCAGTTGCTGAAGTAATTTTACTTCAGAGTTGGACTCAAATCCAACAGATTGTCTATCATTTGCTGAGATTCTTCGCAAAGAAGGAATTGATACAAAAGGATTGTCCAAAGGAGGATGAGGTTCTCTGTCCGTATCATTTAAAGACGCTGATGTTATGGACTTGTGAAAAGATGCCACCGGAATGGTGGAATTCCTTTTCTGTTATTGCAATTTGCTGTGAATTGCTAAAAACTCTTTCAGAATGGATAAAAAGGAAATACTGTCCGAATTATTTTATTCCTGAAGCAAATCTATTTCATGAGCCAATGAGCTCCGCAATTGTTCACCAGAATAAAAGACGACTAAATGAATTCCACAACTCTGGCAATCTTTCTCATTGGTTCGTGGAAAATTACATACTACCAATCACTCGGACACAATTTAAAGATTTGAAAACAGGAAAAGTAATACGAGACTTCATGGATTGTTTGCTGCTTCTCGTTGAAAGTAGGAAAAAGTTTGAATTAAAAACTCTGGATGTTATGCTTTCTTTCAATATCTCAGGTTCTAATAATATTGGTCGTAGTACAATTAAAGAAGGCTTAAATTCAGGATTGCGCAAGTGTTTAAAAGATGAACAAGAACCAAAGGTTAATCCAAAACAATCAAACACAATGACTTATCTTCCAGTAATAGATAAGATCTTGTGTTGCAGTTACTTTGCCATTGCATTGTATAGTTTGCATGCTGCACATGGTTTATGTTACGGAGAGATATCTTGGGAGAGCAGTCTCTTTGTTGAACTTGTCCAAGCTATGTTGATGCACCCACAAATAAAGTCACAGCATCATAACTTTCCGAAAATGTACACAGAACAAAGTAGTCGCTTTCAATTCCAGCGTGCTCGTGGTCTCTTGGAACATTTAACTGGATCAAATAGCCCTTCAGAATTTCAACTATTGTCTCTCATGTCAAAAGAGTTTCTCATTAAAGCTTTAGAATATGAGGATTCCAAATCGAATGGCATTGCTCCTGCAGCTTTGGCCTATCTCGCTGCCCTCCATTTTGCCACATTAGAATACGAAACAGCAATACGCTTCTGTTCGGCAGTTCTCGTGGATCAGACTCCTCAAAATGAAAAGGAAACACTGAATGCAGGTTGTTTGTTGTTTATTGACGATGTCGCAAGAATCGTTGGATTGTGTGTGCTTCACAAGAAGATTACTGACAGTGATCTTCATTACATTGGCAGGCGGCTTTATCTTGATCTGCGTCTTTCACCAGAGGTTTTTGCTCATTATTTAACTGTATTATCAGCCGAAAGAAACTCCACACGTTTAGATTTTTGCCATGATTTACCAGATTCAGCATTTCCTATGGACGAATATCTGAAGGTTTTAAGAAAGAAGAAATGCATTGAGGCGATGAAGTCATGTACTCATTTCAAGGCTACTAGACAGATCGTTTATCGCAGAACAGATTCTTTGACAGAAACCGACACTTCAAGTGTGAATCCCATGATAATTAAAGAAACAGTAATTGATTCTTTGATGGAATATGTTTTAGAAAATATGAAATCATTCTACAGCGTTATTCGCAATGACTTTGGTATTCAGTGCAACACAGTTGATTGCTATCGTGCTTTGTACCTTTACAAATGTCGCCATTACGATGAAGTTTTGCGCTTGTGTGAGCGAATTCTTTGTGAGTCTGATATGAAGAACGATTTCAGGGCGTTTGCATTTACGAATGTTTTGTTGTTGCCACCTTTTGTCTCTTTTTTCGACAGAGACGTACAATCGTTGCTCGGGTTTCACACACTCTGCTATTATTTATCACCGCTGAATGATGAGATGCGGAAAGTTGTGAAAGCTGTCAATCCAGATTGTGCACACGTTTTTGGCGACAATATGTACCTTAACTGGACTGATGGATTAACAGAATCTAGTTTGAACCTTCCAACCATTAGATGCCACTACCTTCTTGGAAGACATTTCCTTGCAAAATATTTAAAAGTCAGATGTTGTATCGACTGCAATCTTCCGTATTCAGAAGCAATGACTGGATTTCTTGCTCAGAAAACTAATCGTCCATTTGAAGACATCATTCGGAGATTTCTTCTACGAAAGCTTCATATTATTAAAAAGTAATTAAAGAATTTATTCACATCAAGGACCAAATTGTGTTTTCGTCTGTGTGTTTTTGTGATAAAAAATTATGTGATGCTGAATACTTAGACTTACTTCAACTATAATAACGTGACCAGGCTTGAACTATCACCGTCGTTGTGTGGCGACTTCAGTATGGAAAAGCAAAGTCTTTCTTGTCACTAAGGTGATAGGAGAATCAGCTTGTAGGATCTTAAACTTTTTCCCATAAGCCAGTTTCATCAAGGTGAACCGGAGGCCTTTCCCGTATTCTTGCACTGCGCCACAGGAGAAGAAGGCATTTGAGAGGAAGGACACAGTTACAGCGTCATTAACTCTCAGCTGGTGTCACGACAACTCGTCATACATCTTTACGGTTTAGCAATTATATTAGAGTGGCTCGTGGTAAAAGAATAATTAAAATTGCAGGCCTGCCATAATACAGAAATAAAAAGGCCTAATGGACTTAACCTAACAATATTGTCTTAACTGATTAGTCACAGTGTTTGCAGTTTACATATTGTAACAAAGCTGACAGAGAGTTAAAGGCAACAACAAATAATTTTATGAATTGACAATGACAATCAATATCGGTCAAATTGTCATGGAATTTACACACATACATGTACTTTGCGACCATTTTGGCCTGCAAGTTCATCAATTATGTCGTCAAAATGAAGCTCACCTAGTAGGCCCCTATGTCACTTTCGATGCTCAACAATGTGAAACTAACAACTCTGGATTCCGACATTGACGTTCTCAGTCTGTTTTTGATCAATTTAAGTTTTGAAAACCAATGTTCACTTCTGCATTTTGCCACCATCAGAGCGGGATATATTTGCAATCCTATCTCAGCACTCGGAAAGGTGTCCTTGAGTCCTTTAATTTTGTGATTAACCGGTAAATGAACAGTTCTGGTTACGTTTCATTTGTCTGTTACTTAGCCAATGACTTTGTTAGGCCAACAAACTGATTCGTTTTGTTTACAGGTCTTACTAGCATCTCTGCCTGATTTTGAGATGAGTCTGCCTGATAGTGGAAACTCCATGTGTGGGTCCCACAAATGTGCGAAAGTTGTGTTTAAATTGAACAATGACAGTGTAGGACTATCACTAAGTAAACCTCCTCGGAAATATTTTTGCCGCTATAGTGGCACTGGATCATTATTTTGAAGAAACATTTATTACGAAAGTATGTTGGATCATTCATGTTTCATATTTGTATATAGACTGGCCTATTAAACTACAATAAAAATGGAAAATAATTAATAAATCTTAGTGCCGTAGATTCATTTACTCTAACGCTTTTCTGCTATCATATTTCGATCCTTTACGAAAAACATTTAGGAGCTTGATGTTCCGGTATAAAGTCATTATGCCTTCTCATGACTTGGACCTTTTCCTTTTTGAAAAGATCCGCTTCGTATGAATGCCACTGCTGGGTAAAAATATTCAAACTGTCTGAACAAGTACCTATTTAGAAGAGCTAGATCGTCATGCCTTCAGTGCTTTTGTAAGGCAGTAAAACGCGCAAGATAAACTTTCTTCATACCCCATATGCATGCACACATAAATATATCGATATATGTTAATAAACATAGATACCTACATTCATACAGACAGACAGATATAGCCTACAGTCATAAATACTTACAAGTTTTACATACATGCGCGCATGCATATATACATGCTAATATGTAAATGAATTTTCTGATTACTAAAGCATTCACACTTGTACGTACTTGAAAGCTCTGATGCAAGGAAAGTCTTCAGTGCGCTGTTCTCTGCCTCACTTGTGATGGCTGCCAAGTGAGATCCACGGCCTAACTGCTGACACTTCTGACCAGCCGAGTACCAGTCATGCTTTTCGAATACAGCCTTGTAGCATCTGGCAGCCGAAGGCAGATAAGTGAAACCAGAAAGGCAAGCTGAAACAGTACACTTGGTTGCTTAGTGAAAAAACAGCAGTGAGTTTAGTAAGAAACATCCCTAAGTATTTAGAAAGCGGACAGATTAAATTGTTTAGGCCTAATTTGTCTTTTGGACAATGAGCTTCATTCCAAATATCCAAATATAGAACCATTTAAACCATTAAAGCCATTTAGACTCTTCGAAGTCCAGAATGGATGAAAATGAGAACAAGGAAGCATCAAATGGAAGCATCAAATGCACAACAATTTATTCTAAAGTAGGCTATACACTTTTAAATAACGTTTTCTTTCTGCGATTGCAAGTTTGAAATGCAGCGAGAATTCATTTTCACTTTAAAATAAAACCTGCAAGAAAGAAACATAGGAAAATGTGAAAGCGAAACAGAAATTGGGACAGTTTTTAAAAAACTTGCTGAAGCAGTGAATTCACTTTAAGCACCAGTGTAGCCTATATGCAGCATCTTTCAAGTATCTAACTTTGGCGTTTAACATAACCATCAGGTCGGTCCTAATTGTTTTCTGCCTTCTCTTCACCAGCAAATATATATACTAAAAATAAGAAATAAAAAAATTAAATGAGACTGAGGCACCGTGACCCGTCAAATGCGCCACCGACAATGACGCCTACAACAAATGTGGCACCGACAATTGCGCCTACAACAAATGTGGCACCGACAATTGCGCCTACAAATTTTAATGGTGTCGACAAATGCGCTATAAATTACACGACAAATGCGCCCACAAACAACATAATATAGCTTGGGCCCATTGCCGACACTCGGAAGGACACATTTATCGGCCCACAACAACGTAATAGATGCGGTGTTCCGCTATAATTCTCCATAGAGCTGTTGAACGTGCATGGTCGAATCGAGGAGAACCTTTCTAGAACAAAATAATAATTCTGCAGAAGCGTGGCACCGTGCGTTCCAAAAAAACTGTAGACTGTCGTCGTTCAACAGTCTATAAACTATTGGCAGATTTACACACTTAACAGGATTTTGACGAACAAAGATTGTATCGTCACTTGGCAGGGGATGTCAGGCAGCATGTTACCTAGAAAAATATATACTGTTATATCGCCAGATAGGGTACAGGTTGAAAATCGGACACATGACCCAGTTCCAATAAAAGAATATCTTCGGAGAATTTCTCATAACCTGGAACATTGAAATTCTTAAATTGTGTGACCAGTATAAACAACGTGAATAATAACAACACGCTTTTCAAGAAACATTTCAGTCGTATGAATGCTTTTATGTGTAATGATTTTCTTGCATGCCTAACACGTTTAAGTTCACAGCTTTCAACAAGGCGCATTTGTGGCGCAATCGTCTGGGCGCCCGATAGCGCATTGGATAACACGCTGGCATGGAGAGCGAGAGGTACCGAGTTCGAGCAGACATCGGCAGAATTTGGTGACCGCAACCGCAGTAGATGAGAGTCATTCAGATAGCGGATTTGCACGACGACGCACTGTTATGTAGACCTCATAGACAAGATGGCAAGGCGTTAGTTTGACACGTTCAACGATCTTGAGCCACTCAAGCAGGTTACTCAGCGCAGTGTATTATTATGGTCGAACTTCTTTATGAAACGATCAGAGGAGCCGCGGCATTGATAATCGCTTGTATGCGAGTGGCACTGATTGATATTCGGCGGGTTCGGTGACAGTGCAGTCGTCAGCTTGGCTCTGGATCAACCTTTGCATTAGTTGGGGGACCATATATCTCGGAGAAAAATCGGAGGCAAACGTCAGTTGACTAAGGATTGCAATGCCGATTCTTTATAGCTACGTGATTTGCGACGTCGTTGAAAGAAAATGTTGAAATCGCTTTCTTGGTTCAACAGTTCGAACCAGTATAGAAAGGGCTGTGGTCCAGTTTGTCCAACTTAGGTGTACCGAGAAATTCTGCAGTGGTACCCACTATTCAAGAAATCGAGCTGCAGTCGATTGCACCTCACCCAGGTCGTGATGTCACTAATGCATCTACTTATGAAGGCCCACAGACGCTGGAGCTTTGCACTGGCATCAAGAAGACAGAAGGAAGACTTTTATCATTACAACAATAATTATGGTTACAAAGTCTTACACTTAAATAACTGACCTTTATCACATATTGTGATAAATGTCGGTTATTTAAATGTCAGACTTCGTAACCATATTTTGTAGTCAAAAACATTTCCTACAGTATTGGCTTCATCACTTAGGGGAGACCGGGGTTAGATGCAACAGGGGTTGGTTGCAACACTATCGCTAGTTAAGCGTTAAATAACAGCAGCGTAAAATTAAATCGCCTACCTTGTAAAGAATATATTTTAGGTCAACGTGACTTAATTTCTTGGCAGGCAGTTGATTTGAACTACCGAAAAAAGTTAAAATTTATTTTCGGACATCAAAAGTAAATTTCTCGGTTTTGTGTTTTTTCGTAATGTAGCTTAATGTGTTGAAGCAATTTAGTGTTGTTTGGTGCCATAAGTTGAACAAGGAATTGGGCTTGAAAATGCATTTAGTCATTTTATTTAAAACCAACGCTGTCGATAAAACTTTTCTATAACAATGTCTATGCATTGCTTCGGGGTTGGTTAGAACATTTTAATCGGGGTTGGTTGCAACATGTTTTATTGGCTCAATTGAATGATTGTATGCTTAAAAATGCACCATTTAAGATTTGGTTTGGCAAATGTTTTCTTGGGAACGGGTTCACCAAGCCCCCTCCCACACCCCTAGCCCCGTTTTTCTCAAGCACCTTTGACCTTTGGCCCACCACTTGCTGGAAAATTTTGCCACTGACCCACCATTAACAAAGGTTTGACACCCTTGGACTTTAGTCCGTTAATGATGGGTGGCAATAAGCGAGTCAGTAGGCAAATAACACTCCCGTTTTCCTTTTTTTGGTTGTATTGCAATTTGAAGGCTTGAAAAAGCTCTACAATTTTTAATTAAATCTTGAACATTAGGCAATGCAGCCTAAATAGGTAGAAGTATAGACTAGCCTGCTATAATGGAGGCTATACGCCTATCGAGTATTTATATATCGGACATTTTACATGAAGATTATTGCAGCAAAAGAATTTAATATCTTGACTGATGCTTTTGATTAGATTTTATTTTGAATTTCTTCAATCTATTACAATTTTATATGTAGGCAGGCCTCGGTTTGTCCTAGGGCCTAGGCAATGCAACCTACGTTGAATAATTATACTACTTTCAATACTGTTGCAACCTTCCCTCAGGGTCGTTGCAACCAACCCCGGCCCGGGGTTGGTTGCAACACTTTGAAGCCCTCTGTTCAGTTAGCTATTGTGGTTACATCCTTGATCACTGAGATCGCTACTATAGCTTGTTTTGGTGCTGAGATATAAAGGATATATATGGGCTAAACAATTTTCAGGTTGTTCCAAAACTAAAAAGATGGCACATGAAAATATGAAAATTGTTGCAACCAACCCCGGTCTCCCCTACCTCATCATCCGATCTTCATCAATTATCAAATTATCAGATCTGATCTTCATCAGCTACCACATCAGAATTAAGCCTAATTTTCGGTCGTAATTATTATTACCGAAAATTAGGCTTAATTCTGATGTGAAAAATATGGTGAAACGTATGTTACGATTATAGAGCGCCTATCAAAACATTGCTAAGTAAGCCTTCCGATTAGAACTATTTACGTCGTTATTAACATTCTACAAACCATCCTGAGAAGATGGCCAATCAAATTGTTTTCCGAGTCTGGCACGAAGATCTCCAATTTCAGACTTGACATCTTCCAGTAAATTCTGAATGTCTGGACAGCACCCATCTGCGCCTAGTACAGTTGCAACCAACACTTCAAAAAGAAGGAAACCTAGCGCAGCTTTCAACATTTTTATCATTATAGCCTACACACGTTGCAGGATATGCAATTCTTTCAGCGACAATGTTCAGAAGCCTATGACTATGTCTCTATACCAGGCTTTATATATTCTGATCCAGTCAAAAGTGTACTCCTGCCTGCCTCAGTGGCGTAGGCAAGGGGGGGTTTTGGGGGTTAAAACCTCCCCATTGGCTTAGCGGAAAAATTTTTTTTGCCCCCAGCACCATGAAGTTTTAACAATATTCGCAATTTTTCGGTTGAAAACACAAATTACCGGTATTTAAAATCCCCAAAACCCCCCCATCATAAATTCCTGGCTACGCCACTGGCCTGCCTGTAGGCCTGTACGCATGCAGAAATAACCGGTCGATACACGTTTACCAATCGATAAAATTATGCAAACTGAGTAGTGAACAGGTAGGCCAAATAACAGTTAAATTGGCTACCACGATCCAACTCAGAGTGGCTGCAAATATGACGTAGAGGATCTATTAGAAACGTCTGGCGCCCACAGTATATATGGCTGCGGAGGCGTTGCTTCTTATGGATCATGGGTATTTAAATTATATTAGGGGAGGGTGCTCCAAGATGCCCACGCTAAGGAAAATTGCGAGTTTCTTCTGTGTGGATTGCAAGAGGAGTACAAGTTTGTACCCAATGCAAAGACTGATCATTAATAAAGCAACTAGAGCAACTATAGAAGTTAACAATAAGATCATATCCGTAAATTTAAAAAAGTAGACGTCTTCAAACTGGGCATCTTGGGAACCCCGTACTACAAGATGCCCATAGGATGGGCATCTTGGAACAATGGAAAATCACTTAAGCAAGTGGCATGGCAATCATGCATTTTATAGACTAAAGACGTAAACTGCATATGAACTAAAGAAACTGAACCCTAAACTAAAATACCCTAAAGCCACTAAGCAAATTAGTTGTCTTTTAGGGTGGTGTTCCAGTAGGCCTACATCACTTCTTGCTTTTCTTCCCCTTGATTTGTCTTGTCTGCATGTGATTTTGTTTTTATTCTTTACTTCCTTCACTTTCTCCCATCGCGGAAGTTTTCCCAACTCTGTTCGATAACTTGATCATTCCTTCTCAGCTGATACTTTAGCGTGGCCCGTGTTGTGGTCAAGTCCACCTCCGGATCAAAGAGGCTGCGAAGGATTAAATCATCGTAATGGTACCATAGGTACCATGCAGGCTAGCTTATGTGAAGTAGCGGCAGTAATATCTCGATCAGGGTAAGCATCAATCTGCTGCAGGAAGAGCAGGTCATTCCTAGCTGCTTTGGAAATCACGGATGATTGGAACCAGTACTTGGTGTAAACTTTAACGAGAAATCTTTATACTGTAGATTGCTGTCGTGTGTGTAGTTGCTGTTTAAGGACACTGTAAAATAACAAAGATCATTAACGTCGTCCTCCTCCTTTATCCAAGCTTGGGACTGGCACTGCCAGAGAACGAGCAATGGCGGGCATCCAGCGAGTTTCATATATCGGGCCAGGTGCTCGGAAGTTTGTCCTATGATTTGGTGTTCTTCCCAAAACGACAAAGACTAGTTAGAGTAGTTCGCGGTGGCCGTCATGAGGTTGGTGATGCTGCAGTTGCTGTTCACAGAATACAATGACTTTGTGTCAGATATGGATGAGTTCAGATGAGGCGAAACCATCGGAGAAGGCATCGTCGGATCTTCCTTTGTCATTGTATTACCACTGTCCTTGAAACCGTTTGAAGAAGAGTGCATAAGAACCACCAAGGACAAAAGACTCGTGTGCAAAAGAGCCGCTTGCAAAGAAAAAGAATGCAAAACGGTAGCAAGGCAAACCGATACAACTACATGGCAGGTAGTACATAACAGTTACTGTGTGTAAATTAGTCATTTACTAAGATACACTTGTATGCCTTGGCAAGAAACACTCAGTTGGTGAAGCTCATGAAGTTCATACCATGCGGACGTTGTCTCTTACATAATTTGTTATTACATGAAATGAAACTTTGGCCCAATGAGGCCACCTTTAAATGACGATCGCTTCACATTTAAACAAATGCTTTAACTGAAATAAACATTTGAGAAATTATTTGTAGGCCTAATAAAACATTTCGAACATGAAATAAGGGTCGTCCATTAATTATGTCAACAAATTTTAGGCCGTTTTTGACCCCTCCCCCTTGTCAACAACTGTCAAACATTGACGGACCCCTAAAAATTATGTCAACAATCCCAGAACCCCCTACAAAAAAGAAACAAAATGGCTCAATACATGTAGAATATTTTTTAAATTTTACACTAAGAAATACAATCTCTTGAATTTCAAAATATATGAGTTGAGTTTAGTAGTTATTACCAGCTTTTAGTAGTATTAAACATAAAGCACTTTATACATTTTAGCATTTCTTAATGTTTTCGCTACCATTTGGAAGGGTCTGTGTTGATTTATTGGAAAAAATTTCTTGACGTCAACTTGTACCGAACCCCCCTCCTCGTTGTCAACAACTGTCAAACTTTTCCAAACCCCCTCCCTATTTTGTTGACATAATTAATGGACGACCCCAAGGACCACCGTGCCAATGCTGAGGCGTTGCTTGTTATGGATCATTGAGCCTTAATTACCTACTCAGTAGTCATAAATGAAGATTTATGGTGATTGAGTAGATTTAGTAGACGATAGGTCAATCATACTCTGGTCGAGAATTGTTTAAGATAATTTTCACGCGCTCTCGTGCAAGACTTGTCTTGTTAAAGCGCGCTATAAATTTTCATTTGTATTGTATTGTATTGTATAATGAAATGTCTGCCTACGCAATAACGCTCAAAGTGGCTATCAAGTGGCTTGTAGCCTAATTAATGCACATGCACGGGCTAGGCCTACATAATTATGGCTAAGGTAAACAGAACTGAAAATGCTGCGCGTGTCCTATCTTTATGATTCTATACTGCATATTATAGCCTACTATCTATACAAGTGAACAAAACTGCAGATACTTCACCGATACACGTATCACAGAGTTAGAAAGGCGCTATACAAATGTAGGAACGCAATTATGATGGGGAATGCAGAGAGTGAATAAGAGATTAGTTCAGACAAAGAGTTTATAAACCTCACCTCTTGCTCTCTCTCTCTCCACAGGTCTTCCAGTCAATATTGAAAACATTGCTTTTTCACAAATCCTATCCCGATTCCCCTCACCTTCCTCGCCATTTCAGCTCTAAGCATCATCGACCTTAGCCGTCTGACTCTCTGGATTTTGACCCCCTGCCTATCGATTTTGTTTTGATAAAGCCCCTGTGAATAAGCTGGTTCCCGCAACTTCGCTTTTGTGGGCGCTGTAGAAATATCGAGTTTACGATTACGATTACGATTTATGGAGGGTAAGGAAATGGGAAGCAGGGCAGAGAATGAGTTGATCGCATTCCCACCAATGTCAGTGAATGTATGAAATGTATGAAATGTATGAAAACTGATTCCAGTTTTAATTAAATGATAATTTATGCCGATGCTTGAGATTGATGAGATAAGGTATATAAGGTATTGATGAGGTAGCGTGACTATATCAGATGGTTGTGCAAGCGAGTATTTAGAGGCCTGAATGTACCACGTGACCAACCCAATCACAGAAAATCTATATCAGCCCGGGGAGACAAAGAACGCGCATTCGGAATGAAAACCATGGCCCTACCCGAATCGCTGTTTGGCTTATGTTCATTTTCCGTGACTTCAGTATGAGAGCTTTACTTCTTTCTTGGTATGGTAATTGTGGGTTTAGTTTCAATAGTTTATCATTATATTCTCATTTAATTGCCTCCGACTTTCATTTATACATTATATCACGTTACGCATTCATCGAGTAGTTTCCCTCTTCTAAGAGCTAGTTCCCAGAGCAAGTAATGTAAAACTATCGATGAAGCCTTTTAATCATTCCGCCCCCCATTAATCTCTGATTCATGTCTCCGTCATAGGCGGAGACTTGGTCTTGGGTTTGGGGGGACCGGCGAAGGATCGGCCGAATTTCCACACTGTAATGGTAGCATTTTAAGCTGTCATTTGAAAAAATTGTTCTATAATTTGAGTGCTGATAGGAACCAGCTGTCACTCGTAGAAGAAGAAATAAGTTTTAAGAAGAGAGAGAGAGAGAGAGAGAGAGAGAGAGAGAGAGAGAGAGAGAGAGAGAGAGAGAACAGAGAGAGAGAGAGAGAGTGAGACAGAGAGACAGAGAGAGACAGAGAGACAGAGACAGAGGGAGACAGACAGACAGACAGAGAGAGTGAGAGAGACAGAGACAGAGAAAGACAGAGAAAGACAGAGAGAGACAGAGATGAAGACAATAATCCAGAAAGGAAAGTCTCACGCAGAGGGAATGGAATGGCATTCCAATTCCATAAGGAGGGCACAATGATGGCAAAGGATCGAGTTTGAGCAATAGTGGTCCTAGCTCGTGGGACAAAGCAATCGAGAGATCGAAGAGGCCGATGAGAAGAAAGAGGAGAACGAATGAGATCCCTAAGATATTTTGGAGCAAGTACCAGCTTGGACTTGAGGACCAAGGCAAGGACTTTAAATTGAAATGCTATGAGACTTAACGAATAACTATAATCATAAGATATTGAAAATGTCTTCTTTTGCACGTGTGGGCCCTCTGGCGTGAGCTCTGTTCGGCCGAGCATGCTGAACATGCCTTAATCCGCCTCTGATTTAGTATGAATCTGGCTAAGGTCTATCTTTTTCGCGATAGCTTCTTCTGGATCGAAGCAGACGATTTGAATAAATTAATTCTAAGTCTTTCCTTTTGTTGTCGTTTACTACGATGATAATTATTATTTATGTGGCCCTATGATGCCCCTATCTAGCGAGACTATTGTCCCTCCGGGCACCCTTTTTGCTGCTGATGATGGAAAATAATCATGTTACTTCTGTTTGCTTTTCAATGGCTTCAATAAAATAAACAGAAAAATATAGGCACACATACATAAATACATACGTATATGCATACGTATATATAGGGCCTACATACAAACATGCATGCACATGTACGTTCATACATGTTTACAAAATTGTAATTGTAGTTGTAATTACATGCATACATGCATATACATACACACATACATACAACAATATCTATAGCATCATTAGTAGCAAGTCACTTTTAGAATGTTTTACACACACACTATAAAAAATGCGATGACATACATACACATATACATACATACATATGTACCTATATACATACACACAAACATACAGACAAACATTCATACATAAACAAATACATAGGTATAAAACATAAATGGAAATATACTAGTCAGATGGTCTTATTTTTGTATGATTTTTGCAGTGAAAACCCAAATTGCCATATATGAATGTAAAAATGTGACCATGAATGCTGACGCTGCCGTTGAGGAAACGTGAAACAAGCTTCTTTAACTTTCAAGTCGCAAGATGATGTCATGTGATTTGGTCAGCAATCGACTTGAAAATCAATTCTTGCATGTTTTGCGACATTTTTTGCTACTATCTTATCACCATAGACACTCACAAACATGCATTCATTTACAAAACTATTACCCACATTATGCCTACATTAATATGCCCTAAAGATTAAATTCAGAGATATAGATAACATAAAAATAACAACATAGGTAAGTGATCGTAACAATACGGTACCAGCTTTATAACTTATACCGTTACCGTTAGGTCTTTTGATAAGGAGGGTCCTTGGCCATACGGTTTTTCCTTCTGTTGAAGGCGAATGAATGGGCACCAAACAGTGATGGGCAAAAGTTAACTAAAAGTTGAAAACTTTTAGTTAATCTAAAAAAATTAGTTAAGGACTAAGTTTAACTAGAAAAAATAGTTTAGTTAAAACCATAGTTTAACTTATACTCTTTAGTTATTAACTAAAAAGTTTAACTACCAAAATCGATAGTGGCTTGTTTCAGAGATTTAAATCTCGGTCCGTAAACAGGGAACTTTAATTAGCGTGACGCCCACTCAAACGGGCAGCGGTGGTGAAGGCCGCTATATAAAATCGTGTCTATTTCAATATTCTCAAAATATTTTCACCTTGGTAATATATTCAATGGTTGAATGATGCATTCAACTTAATCAGCGTCAATTTTTAGGCCTAGTTTAAATCAAAGCAGGACACAAGTAGCAGTTGTAGCAATATTTATTTTTTAAAAGACTTCCATTTAAAAGTCTCAGATAAGCTTAAAGTTGATTAGTTATTATGTTCAAAACGTTTCTAATAATAGTTCGAAATGAGTTCACTTCAGCATCAATTTATCAGTGATATCAGGTGCTCGAAAGTCCTGGGCAAAAGCAAATCTGTTTGACCATAAATTATAATGGTTTGTACTCGCACAATGGACAAATCTTGTCGATGCAATCTCCATCATTCCAACCGTAGTTCTTTGCGACCCAGATGTGAACGCACTGTTCTCTACTGCCGCAGTTTGGTTCACCTGCTGCCCAACTGGTGAAGCCAAATGGCAGTTCTTTGCCACTTGATGTTCTCCATACGAAAGGACTCCGGCAGTTGTTCCTGATCTGTTGTTGACCGCTTGTCCAAAACAGCTTTCCAAAGGAAGGGTATTCACAAGCAGCAGTGTTACCTGCATTTTCTTTAAAAACATACATTTCCTGTTACTGTGTTACTGAAATTAATGCAAACTGTCAAACTGTCTCAACAAGCAGTAATCTCAGAAGTATAAATGATGTGGAAGAGTTAGATCGTCAGTGCTTTTGTAAGGCACTAAAAACTCGCAAGATAGAGACATACATACATACATACATACATACATACATACATACATACATACATACATACATACATACATACATACATACATACATACATACATACATACATACATACATACATACATACATACATACATACATACATACATGCATACATACATGCATTGCATACATACATACATACATACATACATACATGCATACATGCATACATGCATACATACATACATACATACATACATACATACATACTTACATACATACATACATACATACATACATACTGTGGCTGGCCCAGTGACCTGGAATGGGCTTCCGGTGGCACTGCGTCTGACCTCAATAGGACACTCTGCTCAGTTCTTCTCTGGCCTTAAGACTGTCCTGTTTGACCGAGGTTAGGCTGGGAGCGCTCCTGAGTAGACTGTAGGGTAGGGTGCCACTCAACGTAATGTAAAAAAAATAATGCGGCATATTCCAGGTCCCACCCCCTCATTGTGTTCTCTTTATGATGCATAGTAACTGTGCTAAGTTTCATTGAGATATATCAATATTTACTGGTAGCTCAATGTGCTCATATTTTTAATATTACGGCATGCACGTTTTGTTGCGATAAAATGTGTTTTTTATTCAAATTTTTCTCCACCAGAGTAAATGAATGCCTGAGTAACTCAGTATTGTTGTAATGTCAATGTTCACCAGTGAAGGTGTTCTTGTTCACATTCTTCATTACTGAGCTGCAGACTGAATTTGTTATTATTTGGAATAAATATAATCAATCATAGTACCCGGTACTGTTAATGTGTGTCTATGCCAGTAGTGCTGTATAGTTTCACTCAACTTGTGCATCACTCTAGTCTTCACTGAGAACCATGGGTGACTGATTATAATGTAACTTTGATTATTCATTTGCTATTATTTAGTTCATTAGTGAGTGATAATAGGGGTTTTGGCTTTGATTGGGAATATTAGCAACAGCCAGTAACTCAGGAGTTCATGCTGGTGCCTGCCTGCTTTTGGAAGAAAAGTTGGGCAATGATCTGGCCAGCTTAGCTTGCACAGCCTTGCAGGCATCACATCATGGAACTAAAGGTAGCCAAATTGTTTGATACATTGAGAGGACCAATTAGTGGAACAAACATCAAGTTGTTCCAGAGATTTGGTGAGTATTGGGGCTCGATTGACCGATCAGACTACGAAAGTGTTTTGAAGGTAGATTCCATAGCATAGGCTATAAATCCAGTTCGGGATGACCTCATTCAGTGCTCAGGACCTTACAGTTTCAGCTAAGGGACGACTCCCAAGAGCTTCTGTAGCTTCTATTTCTCGGAGCATAGTCCGAGTCAGGCAGCGTGAGTGTTCATATTCAGTCACCCTGACCCTTCCACCGAGCTACAGGTGGATGGCGTAGCTGATATACAGTTTGAAAATTTTACTTTTTCGCTCCCAACTCCGCTGGTCACTTATGGTATATGAGTGAAATTCTGGTGGGTCTCGCTTCCTTGACTCTGAAGTTTCTGCAGAGATGAAGTCTGCCATGGTTGCAGAGCTGGACGTCAAAACAACAGATCATCCTCAACGCATTGCCTTCACAGTCACTATATACAACACTTTATCAGAAGTAGCAGCTGCTGTCTGACTTTGTGTGGTAACACAACAGGTAACTTTTCACAGCATTGGATATACAACAACATTTCCTAGCCTACAATCCAGATACATGGGACAGTGACATCGACTACATTGTTGCCCAACAGAAAGTGAGAAGTCTGAAAGTTGTCAATGAAACCGAGCGTGGAGTGGCTTTGATCCAGAGTTTCAATGGAGTTCTAACAAATCAGGAGGGACAGAAACAGTTTTTGCTGCAAAGTCATAGAGAAACACTGACATGACTTTCTAAATCCAAACAAGTTCACATTTACTACAGATATAGTGCAGCAGCAGCAACATCAGCATCCGCAGAGACAAATGATTAACATTTCTGACATTTTCTGTCATTGTTTGTGTGAAACTGATTGTACTATGTGTTGAATATTGCACACAGTCACACACAATACACACTACAGTATTAGTAACTTTTGGAATTCTGCAGTAATTAGCAACAGCCATTGACCTCCTTTGTGAGCATTTTGACAAGATTCCGAGTCTTCTGACTTCTGGTGTTGAAATTGACATTGTACGGCAATATCGGAAAAATGCCACATATTGTAAAACTTCATCAGTGTTGAGCTACCAGTAAATATTATTAGAATGCATCCAAATTTTGTGAGCATATCTATTTTAACATTAGGAACACATTTGGGGGTGGGAAGATGAAAATTAAAAAATTTATTTTTGAGTGGCACCCTACTGTAGGGTGCTCCAAAATATAATGTATTTCCCAAAAGTTCCAAAAAGTACTGCTCCCGGCGATTTTCCCATTCCATTTATCACTTTGTTCAACTGTACCAATTTTCAGACCAATTGAAATAGGTTAAGCCTTGTCCCCGGCACAAAAATGTTACAATATGTGAAAATATGCGAATTTGCTTTAAAAATCGGCAATATCATGGAGGAAAAACGTAATTATTTTCATGATGATTAACTTCTTTTATGAACTATTGTATGCAGAGGTATTGGTACTTGTATTGGTACAAGTACTTGTACTTGTACAAGTACCAATACAAGCGCAAGCGCAACTTGAGTACAGTCTTTAAGTACTTGAACTCGTACTTGAGACCTAAGTACTTGGACACAAATGACATTTCTACAGGCACTCGGATACTTTACCAGTAAGCTTTGTCTTTCCTTTAAGTCATTAATTCTTACGTTCTGGATATTGCATATTGGATATTTTGGCCGTTCTGTATGGATCGCATCTTGATCAGAATTTATTCCGGTTGTCTTGCTAAAATAGCGGCCACGGACGGTGATAATGCTAACAATAAAAGTACTAATATTCCTAGAGCGGTTAAGTTTGGTTATGATAATTTCACTCTCAAGGGAAATGCTACTTCTGCTAAGTGCAAGTTTTGTAGTGAGAAAACTATCATTGAAGAAAACAACTGGCACAACATCAAACTTTGCTAAACAGTTGCAAAGACTCCATATACGGAGAGGTGAGCAGTGACTAACAAATCATTTGAACTCTATAGAGTAATGTAAATGTAAGTCGTCGAACTTTCTCAGCACCATAGGGCCTACGAAAGCCGCGATAGGGATACCAGCTTATTCACCGAAATAATGCATTTTATGAATTGTACTATAGAACTTCTAGCAATAAACCACTAAACCTATGGCTTATACATGGAATTCGTGTGTGAATGGGGCTCACTTCTGAAAATTGTGAGTTTTCTATGTTCCTCTGTGTTCTGTGTTCCTCCCGAAAAAGTCTTCCGCTGCGTGTGCGAGATGGTGCATATAGCTCTGTTAAGGAAACATTGTCATCCGTATCAAAACGCGCTTAGTTAGGCCACTTAGGTAGTCATTTGCGAATCACTTTTCTGTTTTACGTAAAACGCTAATTAAGGCATTTTCTTTGTGTTGCTCCAATAGTCAAAGACTGCCTACAACTAGTATGTTCCCATTTAATGTGTGCAGATATGATTATGTCTTATGTGAATGAGACATATGCTTTGTTGGGGACCACATCAAGTTTCTTTGGCAATGGTGGAGCAGGTGCAACACAAACGTCTCATTTTGGCACGATAATCACAGATACGGTAGCAGCAACCGAAACTGCAGAACTGCTGCATCAAAAAAGTCTAAGCTATTTGGTCACTACAGTACACGATCTTCTGTGAAACCGAGCACCTTATCATCACAAGTGACAACCTGGTTGAATATCAGAGGCCATGATGACTTTGATGAAATTGATTGTTTGGACGTTTGGAATGCAGCAAAACTGTTCTTGACAAACCAGCGTTTAGAGTTGTGAGTGTGCCTGTATCTAGCGCTCCGGTTGAAAGTGTGTTTAGTTTAATATTAAAACAGTTTCGATCGAATCTGAGTTACAAGATGCTCACATCCATTATATTTCTCAAAAATGCAAAATTATAAATGAGTGCGTGTGGCAATGCATCATTGCTTTGTCGAGGAAGTAAATCCTTGTTCTTGCAGTAGCCATGTGTACTTGTACTCGTACTTGTACTTGATACTTAAGTATTTGTACAGGTACTTAAGACCTCAGTACTTGTATTTGTACTTGCAACCTTTCATGTGCTGGCCAATAAATATGAAACATATTAGTTTTTTCATATATACTTAAATACCGGTAATTTGTGTTTTCAAACAAAAAATTGCGAATATTGTTAAAACTTCATCGTGCTGGGGGCAAGGCTTAGCCTTAATGTAAAAACCTAAAATTTGGATTTTTAGACTCATCTGTATGAGACGCATGGGAAAATGCCCGGGGAGCAATGAATTTTCAACTTTTATTTTTCTGGAGCACCCTAGTAGACTGTCTTGAAGGGGCGCTATATAAAACTACTGCAATAATAATAATAATAATAATAATAATAATAATAATAATAATAATAATAATAATAATAATAATAATAATAATAATACATACATACATACATACATACATACATACATACATACATACATACATACATTCATATATACACATGTTGACAATCAGGCCTCCAGGGCGCCCAAAGCCTGGCTCATTGTCCGAATGAGCCAGTAGCAAGGCAGTGCATATAGGCCTGAACGTCATCAGCGTACAGGTGACCCAGCACAGCCGAAGAAGTAAGTAGGGAACCGATCTCAGAAGTGTAAATGATGTAAAGAAGGGGACCCAGCACCGAGCCTTGCGGTTAGCCGTAAGGGGCAGGGATGCATGAGGACCTGGAGGGCCCGTGGACCCCATAGAAAGAGCGCTCACTGAGGAATCAACCCATAAACACCGCCTCTGCCGTGATTCATACTACCAGTTCCGCACTGTTGCTCGCTCACTTACTCCAGACGCCACCGCTACACTCATCCACTCTTTCAACACAGTCCGACTTGATTACTGTTGCTCACTCTATGTTGCCGTCCCAGTTGGTCGGTTGGGGTGCCTGGACCGTGTCCTGCGCTCTGCCGCACGCCTCTGCGGACGCATTCCCAGATTTGGCCATGTCTAAGGTTATACGCTGGATGTGTTTCACTGGCTCCCCCTCCAGTAGCGGATCTCATATCGTATCATCGCTTTGGTCTGGCGGTCCTTGCTGGGCCTCGCCTCTGCCTCTCTTCGCGACCTCTGCTGCCCTACCTTGAGTGCTCCGGGTTGTCACTCTCTCCGCCCTACTGAGCGGGACGTGCTCATGCTCGTGCTTTTGCCCGACAACCTACTAAGCAGAATCGCGCCTTCTGCGCTCGCTTCTTAGAATCCTCTCTGAATCTTTCTATTCTTGCCTCAAAACTTTCCTTTTCATCCGTGCTGGGGTCGGGAGCGCTTCTGAGTAGTAACCTAGAAGTGGCGCTATATAAATCTTCGTAATGAATGAATACATACATGCATACATGATACATACATACATACAGACAGATATATACATCTTGCAGCCGAAGGCAGATAAGTGAAACCGGAAGACAGACAGATATATAAACATTAATAATTACATACACGCATGCATGCAAATAACAAATATGCAAATAACTTTTCTGAATATTAAGCATTCACACGTCTACGTACTTGAAAGCTCTGATGCAAGGAATGTCTTCAGTGCGCTGTTCTCTTCTGCACTTGTGATGGCTGCCAAGTGAGATCCACGGCCTAATTGCTGGCACTTCTTACCAGCCGAGTACCAGTCATGCTTTTCGAATACAGCCTTGTAGCATCTTGCAGCCGAAGGCAGATAAGTGAAACCGGAAGGGCAAGTAGCTGAAACAGTACACTTGGCTATTTAGTGAAAAAAACAACAGTGAGTTTAGTAAGGAACATTTATACATATTTAGACAGCTGAAAATTAGATTAAATTGTTTAATTTGTCTTTAGACAATGAGCTTCATTGCAAATATCCAAATATAACGCCATTTAAAGTTGGACTCTTCGAAGTCCGGGATAGAGGGTCTCATGGTGAAAAGGAAGCATCAAGCGCACAACAACTTATTTTAAAGTAGGCCTACACGCGAAGGCTCACACTTTTAAATAACGATTGCAAGTTTGAATTGGAGTGAGAATTCATTTTCACGTTAAAATAAAACCTGCAAGAAGGAAACATGCGAAAAAGTGAAAGCGAAAAAGAAATTGGGACAGTTTTTAGAAAGACTTGCTGAAGCCGTAAATTCACTTCAAGGACCAATTTATATTCAGCATCTTTCAAGCGTCTAAATAGGTCGCTAAACATAGCCATCAGGTCAGTCCTAATCGTAATCGTAATCGTAATCGTAATCTCCAAACTTCTAAAGCGCCACTCGAAAGCCAAGCGCAGGGCACAAGCTTATTCACGAGCGCTGCGTCTAGTCCTAGTCTAGTCCTAATTGGGTTTCCGCTTTATCTTCACTAGCATTAAGTGGCGGTTTCTGCAGTCTGTGACCTATATTGTCCCTAAACAGAAATATTTGTTCTACTAGCGCTGCTTACGTTGTCGTATTTGATGTTAAAGTTGCAAAGAAGAAAATATATTAACTGTAGTCAACACGGCAAATTAATGCCCTGTATGTGATGCCTTTTGGAAGTTTTGGCATATTAAAGACCTAGAAAACCTAAAATGCAGGTGAAGAGTTCCTAGGTAGGAGACGGAGCTCTAGAGGAAGCCCATTCCAGATACTCAGTCCCACAACCCAAAAGGCCCGAGGTTGCATTATAGAAGTGCGTGAAAATGGGACACTCAGATCACCGTGGACTGCAGAGCGAAGGGGTCGGCGGCCACTATAGGCAGAAATAAGGCGACAGAACTCCTGCAGATAACCATTAACCAGGTGCGGTACCAACGAGGCTATGCCAAACGAAGGCAGAGACCCTAAATGAGATTCGTTGTGGTAGTGGCAACTAGTGCAGGACATCCCGAATATTGTCGGATACATGACCCGCCTTCGGGATGCCACCAATCGATCGAGCAGCCGCGCGCAAAACTCGCTTTAAACGCCCAATCCGACTCTGTGGAAGGCGAACATATACATGTACAGCCTAGAGGAACAACAGTCTGGTAACGAAGGCATGAACTAGAGTAGGCATAGCTGCAGCCCTGGGGTAAGAGTGCGAGATATTACTCGCAGTTGGCGCAGCTGATAAAGGCAGTGACGAGAGACAGAGTTACCGTGTTGAGAGAAAGTGAGTTCTTGGTCAAGTATCACTCCAAGATCCCGAACAGAAGTGCAGAAAGTGAAGAGGGGAAACTTGGTAGAGAGGGCACACAGATCAATTTTTGCCAGCTGCTGTCTGGGGCCAAGTCAGAAAATTGCGTTTTAGAA